>QEOT01006290.1:30538-56026 GCA_003123785.1 Pterocarya stenoptera
GGTTTCACCTGCACTGAACACCTCTCCTCTTCTCTTCAAACCGATTCTCCATCTCCTCCTAAATTTAAAGTTTGGCTGAAGCATCTCCAAGAGGACGAAATTTGCTGGGTTGGCCTTCGGTTCTCCTTCTCCTCCCGTTCGTGGCTTGCTAAACCAGGTAGTGCTCTGTTTTCCCAATTTCTTCTTGTGATTATGGGACTGCCAAGTGAACTATGCCATGGGAGTTTTAGATTTTCTGTGCTGGCCGACTGCTGTGTAGTGATTTTCTGAGTTTATTTCCTCACTTGTTCCTCCTAATTTATGCTCTAGCTAGTTGATAATCAAATGGAAGGAATATGCTCTGTTTTCCGAGTTCCCAGCCGTGTATATGTCCTGTGATTTCCATCCATGTGTTGCTCCATTTTCCTATTAATTTCCAGCCGTGTAACTCCTCATGTTGGTTCCAGCCGTGTGCTCTGTTTTCTGGGTTTCAACCGAATGTGATTAGGAGTTGTATTGTTGAGTTCTTCTTGATGATTAAGCCTAAGTTATGTTCTTATTTTATCATGCCTTTAAGTGCTATATTAATGAAAACTTAGTTGTGATCTTAAGCATGCTTTTTCAGGATCTATGGCCTAAGTAAGCCACTAAGAAATTTAATTAAGCTAGTAAGCTTGCTTTGAGAGTTTTATGTTACCAAGTCTTTTATTCTTTTTATTTATGCTATGTTTTCAGAAAAATATGTAATGTTTTCTTAAGTTTTCTATAACTCTAGTATTGTGTAATTATATAGTTGAGATTTTTGGTTAAATAAAAGATGTTTAAAAGCATGAAAGCACTAAGCCTATGGACTGNTAATGTTTTCTTAAGTTTTCTATAACTCTAGTATTGTGTAATTATATAGTTGAGATTTTTGGTTAAATAAAAGATGTTTAAAAGCATGAAAGCACTAAGCCTATGGGCTATCCAAGGGAATCCAGAAATTCTGTTATGCTTTTGTTGAAGCTTAAGTCAATCTATTTCATTCCCTTGTTCAACCATTACCTTGGTTCACCTAAAGATGAATATTTGGTGTGAAAGATCATTCAGAAAGAAATGATAGAACCAACCCTCTTGTGAGTAGGCCCTTTTGATTGAAAGTATCTCCCCTGTGATATTGTAAAACTGTCAAATGCCCCTTTTCTTGAAAATTTCTAGATTTGAAGCAAACGTCTTGTTCTTCCCTTTTTAAATGATTCCTACCATTTACGCGCTTTAATTTAGGATTTTTCCATTTACCCTTCATGTAGAAAATATTGGCCTTTAGAAGAGATAGCTAGCATGTTATTTATTTTCATAAGTTTCTTTAAAAAAATATTTGGAATAAAGATTTTAATATTTTGGCTTAGTGCCATGCTTAGTGGGTAGATGAGCGGGTTAAGAAAACATTTAATTCCAAGTTAGAATTTAAGTGAGCGTGNAAAAAATATTTGGAATAAAGATTTTAATATTTTGGCTTAGTGCCATGCTTAGTGGGTAGATGAGCGGGTTAAGAAAACATTTAATTCCAAGTTAGAATTTAAGTGAACGTATGAGTGTATCGATTAGTAAGGCTTAAAGTAAGGTGGATGTTAATATATCTACCTCATTTTATTTAATAGGACTAGGAGTCTACTTTCAAGTTCAAATGGACTTGCTAGTAAAGCTCGCAGGTAAGTAGCTATGACCATGCTTCTTACACCATGCTCTTTTATGAAAGAATATCTCTCATATTGCAAATGTTTCTCTAATGAAAGAAGTAAATGTATATAGTATGTACAAGCCCTTCCTTGATAGCCCCTATTAAGTACCGTATCGATTATAATTGTGTGTACATGTATATGGTAATGCATGCATGTAGATTCTAAGTCATGAGATTTTCATACATGTTCTCAAGAAACTTATGATTATTCCTATATGTAGTATAGCATGAAATTGTATCATGTTCATGAAAACGCATGTGCATTGAATTAAGAAAGATGATGAAGATGTTTAAATGTAAAGGAAAAGAAAGGAAAGGAACGTCACATGTTTATGCTTTAAGTGATGCTTTAAGTGAATTTTAAAATGTCCCTATGAACTGATGCTTTAAATGTCCTTATAAACTGAGGCTTTAAATGTCCCTAAGAACTATCGTTTTAAAGGATGCCATGAGCTGGCATTTTAAAGGAATTCTTAAAATGCCATGAACTGGCATTTTTAAAGGAAGTCTTGAAAAGTGATGTTTAAGTCTATGCTTTTATTATGATGTTTAAGCTTACGTTTTAAACTATGTTTAAGCTCACACTTTTAAATGATGCTAAGCTCATACTTTTAAATGATGATTAAGCTTCTACTTTTTAAATGATATTCAAGCTTATATTTTTTTAAATGGCGTTTAAGTTCATGCTTTTCAATGAGAACTGACGTTGTAAAGGATGTTTTGAAAGATGATGTTTAAGCTCATACCTTTCAATGATGTTTAAGCTCGTGCCTCTTTCAACGATGTTTAAGTTCATGATTTTAAATGACATTCATTTCCTATGAATGAACTGTTAAATGAAAAGGACTGAAATAAATGAAAGTACGAAGGATTAAAAGAAAATGAACGTTTCAATGAATGAAAATAGGTAACGGCCACATGCATAAAAAGGGGTACCCAATGAATGAAAGGGCAGATTGCAATGCCGGGTCGTAGTATCTGGTAGTGTACCTAGTACTGCACCCTAACTGAATGGGGTTCCAACCCGTGGTCACGGGCGAATCCATAGGTTGAAAGACTGCTAACCCTAGCACACGGGACGTAACAGTGTGCAATGGCCTATGAAGTAAAAAGATGTAATGTATGAAAAGTATGTTACGCATGAAAAGATGTAAAGTATGAAAAGCATGAAAAGAATGTTTATGCATGAAAGCGTAGTCATGTCTAAGATTGTTTATGCATGAAATAAAAATGCAAATGTTATGTATGCACGTTTTCAAAGGAAAAAGAATAGATGCCTAGTATGTTCACTGCATGGTGTATTACTTACTGAGTATTAGACTCACTTTTGTTTTAATGTTTTAAACGTCCAGGAAGTGATGAAAAAGCTGGGGAGCAAGGCACTACTGCATAGAGAGAGGCGGACGCTTAGTGTCTTCCCTGTTGGTTTGACCATGTACGAATGAAGAGAAAAGAAAAGAAAAAGGAAAAAAAAAACGTAAGAGTAGGTACGTAAGTAGCGATTCCGCCCCTCGCGGGGTGGGGTCGTGACATAATGTTTTGCTTAGGTGGCATGACCTCAATGCTTGATTTTCTTCACATTTCCATCTCATGGTTCCTCTTGGTGTCAAGTGTCCAATACCATTCATCAAGTGTGTCTAAGATCTTGCCAAGTGTCAAAATAAAACTTATCTAATCTGATTTGGACATGCCACATTATGATTTTGAAAATACTACACTTGGTGCTACTATTGAGGTTATTATTCACACTAAAAAATTGAAAAATAACTTTGCACAGTAAAATCCTAAATAATCATAATAACCTTAGAGTGCAAATAGTTTATCAAATTAAGCACCTTGAAATAATCAAAACGCCTTTTCTAACAAGTATTTCGTCCGAAAATTGAAAATGAATTTATTACGCTATAAGATCCTAAATATTCAAAAGAAACTAATGGCGCAAACCATATCTCATTCTAACACTTCTAGGTACCTCAAATAAATAAAATACACTTCTGGCACCATAGTGTGTCATGCTGACTATGCTGATAGGCTAAAACCTATACGATTGAGTCGATTCGTGAAAACTTTTGGATTTTCAATAGATTCCTAAAGTCTAAAAAAATTCATCCCTTGAATTTCTGACAGGCTATTACATATGCCCTCATATTTGAGAGAAAGGTATTGCATCTCTTCTTGTAATAGTAATCGTTCATTTAGTGGATATAAAAAGACTACTTCAATTATCGGCATTTTTCATTTTGAGATATTATTGAATGCACATTTGATGTATTAAGATAACGTTTTAAAATTTTGGACTCAATGTCTTGTTACATCCAATTAGGCAAGGGCTGATTGTTGTTGCATGTTGTGCCCTACATAACTTCGTTCAAACGGTATCATGCAATGCACCTAACATGTTTCTAGCAGTATGCAATAATAGTAGTAGAACAAGTTCATTTCTATGTAAAGTTTGAGAAATTAAATATGGTACAAAATAAAAGTATCTGTATATCCCAAAATAATTGTTCAATATCTTGCAAACCCAAAATGAGGGTTTTAAACCACAACCCTCCTGGTTTACAAAATCCAAGGATCCAAAAGAAAAATCATATGGCTTCTTAACATAAATAAAAAAATGTCCTATTTGCCCTTGTCAATGTCCAGAATCTTTTGCAGGTCCTCAAAAAGTTCTCTGCTGACTCAAGCCAATCTACTAGCATTGGTTTTGCAGAGCGCTCAGGGCTCTTCGGGGCCTCCTTGACTTTTGGGAGATTCTCACATTTGCGTTTCCCCATCGCTAATGTCTTTTCCTGTCACATCTTCTACCATTCTGGAAGGAATGGTAGTGAAAACTACAACGGTGAGATTTCAAGAAATCTCAACAAGTTAAACCAATAACATATAAGAAGATAACATAAACATGTATAAGGCAAACCATGATTATGAATGCATGAGCATGGACATGAACTTGACTGAAAACTCGTTTATTTTTCATTCATATTCTTTTCAAAAATCATTGATCTCGTAATCATATAACAAGGTAACAAAATGACCATGCAACAAAATATCATAGTTTCGATTCATATTAATCACTTAAAATCATTAAACCTTATAACCATGTGGGTGGACACCTCACGGCTACCCTTAGGAACCATGGGCTCCTTGCTACTTACCGCATCACACTATTGGCCTTCTTGACCAAGTGTCAGTACATCAAAATCCATATGATACGACAGTTTGCAATTCTCATTCACCGCATTTTCAATACGTTGTACCCACTAGTCTTAGGCGCAGTTACTTCGCTCCGGAATCTTTTAAAAAGAACCTATTTTAAGTTCATTGACTGTACTTCATCAATCTATGGGTTAACACTCTAATTTAATGACTCTATAGTGAACAAGGAAGTTCCACTAGGATATTCCCTCATCTTAGTATTAGGGTTGTGACAAAATCATTTTAAACACACAACCCAAAAACATGAGGCATGTGACCATGTAACTTTCATGCAACGATGTCATGTACTTGTGGCATATGCAAAGAGTGCATCACGTGTATAGCTTGAAAGAATTAGAACATGTTGAAACATATACTTGTGTTCAACATGTGAAAGTTCAACAAAAAATGTACCATTTCTCAAAACTCCAAACATGTCAGTTGAACCAACCATTTAATACGTAACATTTGAACATAGCATGCACATATAAGATACAAATCATAGCATGTAACAAGTAGCAACTCTATAATCCAACTTGAGTATTAAAATGCAATTTTTACACGTAACATAAATTCAATATCCAGGAGTAAGTTAGAGGCTAACTTACAAAACTTCAAAAGTATTTTTCCAATGATCAAGAAAGCTGAAAGTGTATGTTTACAACTATTAGACTTTGGATAACAAATATCAAGCCAATCATGCATGTCGTGTACTAGGGTTTATGATCTTAACCCTAATTGGCTATTGTGGCGCCCCCAACTTTCATGTACGGACACACACGGAAGTCGAGACGCCGGGATGATGACAACATGGTCACGCACCCCATCGACATGTACTGAGTGTGTGCAATGCAACACGTGTACAATAAATAATACGCAGCGGAAAGGTTAAGTCAAATAATTAAGTACCAGAGTTTAATACAATACCAATGTACTGAAAATCCACATGTCAACATAATACGATTTTTGTTTACAAATCAACATCAAATCAAATAAAAATACAATAAGCATAAGCGAACCATAATCTTCAAATACAAAAATAGCCAATGTCCCTACTCCTCAGGCGGAGCCGCATCCTCTGGCTCAGCCTCATCAAAACCTGCATCAAAATCTACAGTACCAAAAAGATGGTACCGTAGGTAAGTAAAACCCAAAATGCTCTAAGACAATAAATATATTAAAACAAGTAACGCTATGCATGCACATGATGACCAAAGCGCAAACCCGAGAAAAACACCATTTCTCAAAAATTACAATTTTCTCACACACGCCAAAAATCACCATTTGGCACAAAATAATAATCCAGGAATAATTACATTAATTTCAATTTTAATCGTATGCACCATGGCCTCCCTTAGGGACCATCCACATACTCTGGCTCTCATTGTCACCCCAAGGGTAACGACCGTGCAAGCGATACACAAGTGATGCCCAGTTTTGTGCCCACCGCGTACATAGCCAAGCATCCTCTGACCCCCGCCAGTCCGAGGAGTCATGGATTCGGATCGAAAGCGCTACCATCCCGTCCAAGTCCCGGGCAACAGCCCCAGGGGACAACACTCAATATATTCCGCTCCTGAGTGTCTAGAGGAGCTCCACCGAGATAATACCTCATCTCGGCTTGGGGGTGATACACACGCACCTGAAAAGTCTTAAACACAGTTTCTCAAAATACACACCCACGCATGCATGCACAATGCTATGAAATCAATCAATTACCAACAATCAACAGTTATCAATACAACCAGATAACCAAATCACAGTTTATAAAACAGGTTAGTGTAAAAATATATTAAAGTCTTAAAAGTCTTTTGGAGAAATACTTACAGTGCTATATAATAATTTTAGGAGAATCATGGAGGTGCAAAAGGTGGCTGGAAAGCAACGTAGCAGTGCAAAAACACTGGCCGAAATACACAGTATACCCAAATTCCAATGGAGTCAAATGAAGACTTGGGAATGGTAGGGTAGGGCCTATGGGAGGTGGTGAAGCTAGTGGAAGCAACGGTTGGCAGTGGGTGGCAGCCGAAATGGCGGTGGAAGGCCAAAAAGGTGAAATCGGAGCTTGAGCTTGTGGAGGTGGCTCCGGCGACGGATCGAAGCTGGAATTGAATGGGTTAGGACGGCAAGAGGCTGGTGATGAAGTGGTGAAGAAATGGTGGCCAGACAGCGGCGGTATGGTAAGAAGAAGGCCACGGCTTCACACGGCTCTTAGAGGCGAACAGTGGCGCGAGGTGGTTTGAAATTGGAGGGGTTGACTCGCCGCAGTTTAAACTTAAAACTAGTTAAAGTAAAATATTAAACTCCAACAATAACATTCTTTAAAATAAAAAGCAATTAAATTGCAGAATAATAATTAAAGTTAATCAAACGCAGTGAAATGCTTTAAATAAAACAATAATAATTTTAAAACCCATAAACAAACCAATTTAAATTAAAGATCAATTTAAATCCGAAACAATAATTAATAAGAAGAAAGCCCAATAAAATAATTTTCACAACTTAAAATATTATAAAATAATATTCTAAAACTCCCAAAATTCTAAAACCAGAGTATCAATCTTTAAATTAAATAAACTAATCCTTTATTAAAATACACTAAAATACGGGGTGTTACAGCTATAAACTCATCTTGTGACTTCTTATAACTCATAGACACATGGTTTGAGGAACACAAATGTGTGTGTAAGGTACGGGTGATTTCACTCGACAAAACTCTAATGGCCAAAAATGCATGGCACTCTAGATGAGGCTTCTTACAACAACAACTAAGTAGTACTTCACACGAATCCCTAGTAAGGGCGAAGCATCTCTTGTCCCTACCAAGACCATTCCCTTTTTACATTTTGCCATTGATGGTTCGGGTCCCTTGAGAAGAAAACCCTAGATAGCCCGTGCTCAATAAGATCAAGCATGGTTGCCTCCTCATGGTTGAACCAAGTGCCCCATTAATTCCGTGAGACTCACAACAGAGCCACAACACGTATCCCTCTTTTCTCTTAAAACCAAAACTCTTCAACCCAAAAATCCTTGCAAGTGCGTGTGTGTTCATGAGAAGAGAATGGGATAGGAGTTTGAAAGCACTCACCGTGCAAACTCTCCCCAACGTGACGTCCTTGTTTTTCCTCCTATGCTTGTGCGAAGAGTGTTTGGATGAAAGAAAAATTGTGTTTGGTCTTCTTCTAGAGTGGGCAAGATAGAGAGGAGAAGAGAGGGAAAGAAAATCTAAAAAATGAAACAAATGACCTTTGATTTTCCTCTAGCATGGGTAAGGCGTGCCGGCCATTAATGCTCTCTTAGTTATGCTCTTTTTTCTCCACACATTCTCTCTCCATCACTACCTATTTATGGAAGAGAAATGCTCTAGCCACAAAGAGATTATACAAACGCAATCCCACATATTGATGTGGCTTGATGTGGTCCGCCATATTGTAAAGTAAATCTAACAGATCAAATGAAGCCATATCAGTTTGTAGGATTATTTTGTGTAATTATTTTGTAGACATAGCAGTACTCTTTTTGGAAATATGACTAGCCTTCAGAAACTCCTTGCATGGGCACTAGGTGGCATCCCTTTCTTGCTATGGCTGAAAGTCTCTTCTTCATCGCTTTATCATTGCTTCTCTTTGGAAGCTAAGGGTCTCATTTCCATGGAGGACATGTGGTACATCCCTTTTGGGGTGACTGAAATTCCAAGCCTTATACCATCCATTTTGTGTCTAGATGCAATGAATATAAGGAAAAACAATGCATGGGAGCCAAATGACATGAAGTGGGCGTGTGTCCCTTGCCATTTAAGAAATCCTCCTTGTCTTCTTTCATCAAAGATTCTTCTAGAAGCTATCATAATTGGCATGTAGCTCTTTCCCAAACTGATCCCTTTCTTCATCTTCTTCATCATTACTTCTTCTAAAAACCTTAAAACCTTATGCATGTGTGACATGTGGCCATGTGAAAGTTGGCTTCTAATGGGTTCGGCATGCACTCTAGTAAAGCTAACCCTAAGTCTTTCCTTCTTCCCTTTTTGGTCGAGGTATAATGAATCTATAGAATGAAGTTGCATGATTGCCTAGTGGCGTCGTTGGTGTTTAGGTTGGCATGTGCCCTAGATGAGTTGAAATCCCATGGCTTTCCTCCTTCCACACATGACTTCTTCTAGAAGCTTGGAGCTTCATTGCATGAGGGACAAGTTGGGCTTGCAAAACCCTAAATTCCTATTGGGCCGAAAATTGGCAAAGTGTTGGGCTTTTCCTTGGGCTTGGGCGCCTATTGCACCAACACAAAATATAGTCTATGTCAATCTCATACTCTATTCTTATCAAACCATTGGGCTCAATCCCATTTAGATCAAAATAGAAAAATGAAAAGTAATAAGTAAGGACTTAGCTTAGACCAGGTTATCACAATGGGACCCACTACTTCTTTAATCTTCATAAAAACTTAAAACCATATCAACGTACTTATACATCCAAACATATACAATTGGACCAACAATCTTTTACAAAACTCACTCAAACATATTCACTCCAAGTCTCCAAACATGCCCTTAATTTGTCAAGGTCCATGTTAGATGATGACTTTCTCACAATAATTGCTTGAATTACTATTCCTAAACATGAGTGATGTGCGGTAACATTTAAATATATTAAATGAGAAACTTTGAAATTAATTTGCATGCCTTGAAGCATTATGCAACAGGTAGAAAACTTCAATACACACAATAGCATATTCTCTCTCCCAAAACCCCACCCATCTCTTAAAGATCCTCTCTTCTCCGTCCAGAGGAGGGTGGGGCTTCGGCTCATCCTTCCCTCCTACTCTCCAGAGCTGTCTAGCAAATTTTTTTCGACTTTTTTATTATTATTATTGCTTTTCAACCATAGCACAAAGATGGGCCAATTTACTACTTTTCAGCCACCTACGACTATCACGTGCTATGCCACAAGACTCCTTAGCTGCCTATTCTTCGGCTTCTAAAAGAATATCATCATAGGAGTGGCATGTGAATTTCATCCGCAGCCTAAGGCATGCATGAGATCCACGCACCGCCATGCCACGCTGTGCTTTTTGCCGCCACAATCCAACTTCCTTTCTCCAACAATGGCGTGTGATTCTCATGCCCTTTCACAACTACTGACGGTTGTTCACCAATGTTTCGAACTTCCAGTTGCTATTGTCTTATATTTCTGCTTAACCTAATCAAAGATCATGAGAAAGAGAGTGAGAGTTTCCTACAACCAATCTGGACCAGCAAAGTGCAACACTAGACAATCTACTACAGTTTTTGGTCATATTATCGCAATCCAATTTTCAGATTGCAACAAAACTGCTTCAAGTGGCTTCTTATTGGGTGGTACTAAGTCATTAGCTCCGAGTCCTTTTTTCTTTTTTTTTTTCGTGTTGTATTAATTGATCTAGAGTGATTATTAGAGTCTGCACCCTTTTGACTCTTGTATTTTGTGCCTATTTAATATATATATATATATTATGCTTGCTTTGAAATAAATACAGATACCTTCAAATGAGTGCAATGTTATACTTTTGATCTCCAACATTTTTGGTTGGGCTGTTTGATCTTTGTATTCTTGCTCTCTTGTGTTTCTGTTTAATGATGCACAAAACAAGGGAAGAGGAATTTCGAAAATAGGACCATTGGATATATTAAATATATTACAAAAACTAATTTAAAAAAAAATATTATTTTAATGATCTAACCAAATATTAGAGCATTAAAAGAGAACTAGATATAGAGATAATAAGAAATGAACTCCTTTGTACGAATATCAAAGCCCAGCTGTCTAGATATTTGACTCATCCCAAGCTTACAAATGCAAATAATTTACTTCAATTTTGAGCATTATTGAAGCAAACAATTTACACCTAAAATGCAAATAATTTTCTGGAATAAGTGTTCTACGATCACATTTCATTGGACCTCTTATACGAGCATCCTTCTCTGCACGTTAGCACTTATCATTTCTATGTCCTTTTACATTCCCATCAACAAAGAACCAAACACATTTTTTTTTTTTTTTTGGGCGTTGGGGGGGGAAGCAATCCAGGTGCTGAAAGCGGTCTGTAAAAAACAAACATCACATAACATAACATAAAACGATAATAAGACCTTCCTGAGCCACAGAACTCCATCCGTGCAACCACCAAGTATATCCAGAGTCGGTAAGGAAAGCAAGCTATAGAAGGCTCAAGAAAATTCTTTCCGCTAAATTTGCAACAGCAGCCCTCGAATTATTATAAATAAACTACTTGGGGCCAATGTCCTTCAGAGCACAAATCTGCTCCTCTCCCATTGCGGACATAACACTGACAACCAGGTCCTTGCCATCGGCAAACCCATCCTTGATCTGCACATACAAATTATATTTGAGAAATGCTGTCAATCACCAATAGGAATAAACAGAATGTGAGGTAGAACATATAGAAGACACTACGAAACAAAACAAATCTTCACCTTCTAGGGGCATGCACCCATCAGAAAGCAATTAGGGAGAAAACAATACGACAAAATGTAACAAATGGCAGTAAATTTGCCCGTTCACGTTGCCATGCCGTGAAAAATAAGATGAAACAGTACAAGATTAATCTTAGGAATTGAAATGTAACTCGGACAAACCTGGGTCAACAAATTGTCATCGGTCGGCAGTTTCAGATCATCCTTTGTGTTCCCATTTTCAGTCAGCAAACTCACCTAAACAGCATTTAAATAATCAAATGACCAAACTTCAAAGAAAAATGAGTTAAGAAAAGTAATAATCAAAGATTAAAAAAAAAAAAAACCGTACAAATCCATCCTCGGAGATATCAATCAGCTGGTAGTCAGTACGATTAACATGGGGAACCTGTGTACAAATAGAAAAACATTTTACCATACAGAACATATTCTATAACAATTAAAGGGATTTCATCAAATTTGGAGAAAATAAGAATATAAATAAAATTATTGCATACATCACAGTTATGGGAAGATGGCACAATATCTTCAAGTTTCTTGCCAGTGAAAATATCAATCCCGACGAAGTGGCACTTTGCATGACCATGCTTGCCAGTCTTGGAGGTGGAAACTTCAACTACCTGTCACAAGAAACATTCATTATACATCAGCTCATAAAGCCACCATGAGAATTCATCATGCCTCAATGTAACACGACTCCCAAGTTTTCATCAATATTAATTACTAAACTGGTGCATGGGGCCATATTGTAGGAACCTATAGCTCCCTTCCAAGTTTATTGACCAAGATACCATCCAGTCATCATTGATATAAAATAACGTTAAAACTTTTGAATACAACCAGATCAAAAAACTAAAAAAAAATCCTATGGTAACAGACGAAGAAATGCTTATATCTCTGTATCCAATATCACTGATGAGTTCATCTTTGGTTCGGACGTGGTGTAGAGCAAGGCTTTACACCATCCAATGGGAGGCTGGTGTCCAAATGACTGGTGCCGCACGATAATACTTCCAAATGAAGTCCAAATGTGTTAAACCCACAAATGGCTTCGGACCAAACTGAATGAGACTGCTGCTACACCACTCTTGGCATGCCGACCGCCTGCTCCGCGACTCCAGTGCCTGAATCCGGTCACAATATTTCTCTTATCGTGTCTCCCTCTTTCTTCTTTAAGGCAAAAATAGGTTGAAAACTATAGGTTTCGGAATATGTATAATTATGACATTTCCTTCAATGAATCAGCAACCAAATAGGAAACATAGCAAAATAAAGATGAACTGACAGTATTCTTTTTTAGATCACCGTAAATGCATGAATGGAAAATTATCAAAAGCTTTTTTTTTTCAAAACTTCGGGTATGTTTGGGTAATGATATGAGATGAGAAATTCTCAAAACTTCTAAAACTTATCACAATTTCCTTCCCAAACATCACTCAAACACAACACTTTCCAATTTCAAACTTTCAACTTCTTCATCTAATCATATTCCAATCATTACAAGTTTTACAAACTTAAAAAAAAAAACAAAAAACAAAAATTAACACAACTTTTTCAAACTTCAAAATAAAAATAATATTAAAAAAATATATTCAAACAATTTTTTTAATTTAAAACATTTTTATTTATTTTTTCTCTCATTTTCCATAACCCAATAAAACATCTTAACTCATACTATTTCACTACTATTCATAGAATTATGAGATACTTCAAATGTCCAAACGAGCCCTTAATTTTCCTGTTAATAGAAAAACCACAAGCAATGATGAAGATAATGGAGGGAAAATTTTGTTTTGACGAGGCAAGAAAGGAAAAAGAGAAAGAAGTAGAGATACGAATAGCAACCAAGCCACGAGTCAGAGCCAAGAAAAGCATCAGAGTAAGCAGACATGTTGACCCATTGAATTTGATATCCGCGCACATTACCATGTTGCCTTCATCTTTTGTAATCCAAAGCATTGGCTTATTGAATACGGGTCTATCAATACTCCATAACAGAGCATACAAAGGTTTCATATTCAAAAAACTTTGTTTCAAAAAAGGCAAATAAGAAATAGACAAGAAACTGAAAACCCTGAGTAGAACAAACAGCAACCTCAGAACCGAGATTCAGACTAAGGATGGATGTAGCCAGAAGTAGTTCTTGCACATTGTTAGCTTCTATACTCTTAAAACTGGTAATTATAGAAACAAGGAGAGTCCTCTTTAGGGTTTCTCTCTTTCTCTCTCTCCTAGAAGCATTCAATGAAGGTAGCTTGCATTTCTCCGAAGAGCAACAGTGGCACAAGAGACAGGCGACATGTAAGTTTCTAACATGTCGTCACCTTATTGGTGGGTGCAAAATGGGAAGAGCACCACATCCGACTGAAAGTTTTCTCATCACAGATTTTAGAGGTTTATGACCCATTACTTAGATCATAATACGTGATAAAGATGACCTGAGGATTTTGAGTTGTGAACATTAATCCGACTAATAATTTTAACTAAACTGACTGTTTTACTTCCGAATGTGTGGAACACAAGTCACCAGCTCTAGCACAAAAGATAACGGCATGGACGAAAAAGAAATTCAGCACCCACATCAACTCCAATGGGAAACCAAAATACTCGACAGAAACTCTAATCTAATCAGAACTTCAAGAAGAAAAAAGCAGCTAGTAGTAAGAGGAAAATAACCAGATAAAAATTATGTTAAATGAACATTTTTAACATTTGGGGCACCCAAACGGATCAGATCCAAATTAAACGCGTGAAAATGACATTGTAACAATTCAATCGGAGGCCGTGAAATCAAAGTCGGAATGAAATCTTCAAAAAAAAGGAGATTTTCTCGGGTTCTCATATCACAACTCTGACCTAGATCTGCTTAAAGTATAGACTACAAAGCAACCATCGAGATCTCAAAGAAACATACATGTACACACATCCAGTCCAGAAATCAAACCTAAATCATAGAATTCGGTTAAAAACATTTTTTTTTCCGTGATTGATTTTTCAACATGAATAAGACGGCTTATCTATCAAATTGAATTTCACAACGGTCCATGGCTAATTGATTTTACAAGATATGCTTTCCTGTAAAATTAGTTTGCAACGAAACAAAAAAACAAACGATACAAAAAAGGGGCAAAACCTTGCAAGGGCGGGCCTTGATGACGATGTAGCCGTTCTTACGAATGGTACCGGCCTGTTGGGGATAGGTCTTGGAGGCTCCGGCATCGGCCTTGGACTCGAAATGGTGCTCCTCACTGTCCGACATGGTTTTTTTCTTTTATACCTCCGACTCGCTCTCTCGCAATACACCAGCTCAATTCGATTCAGAGACTCGGATTTTCAGCAGAAGAGCCACGGAGTGAGGCGGAGAGGACGATGAAGATTATATATATGGATGGATGCGTGTAAATATTGGTCTCTCGCTCATTGCCGCACATGCTCTTTCTAGGGTTTCATGGTGGTCCCCAATTGGCTATGGACCGTTGGATTCTGCGGTGTGGCGGTCGGGTTTTCCTTTGGATAATAATGCGAGATCAGCGTTTAATGGACGCTACGAATCTATGATTTTATAATTGAGTTTTTTTTAACCAAATTTTTTTACAAGTATCACATTTATTTTTATTTATTTTTTAATTTTTTTAAATTTAATGCTTCATAAAATATTTCTTATATCCATCATCCAAATATCACATATTTGATAAGAAAAAAAAAATTATATATAGTGTGTAAAATAAAAATAATGCATAGAATTTTTCTTTATAATATATCGACGAAGGAGTTATTCTATAAGGAAGCTTTATACTATATATTTTCACTTAATTGATATATGATTTATCAATTTTATTCTTTTATTTAAACACATATATTTAATTATTAAGATAGATGAGAAAAAATAACAAATTAAATATTAGCTATGCGGAGATATGTAGCGTTAGACTTCTATTTAAAATTTTACTATCTAATAAGGTTAGGTTTGGATATTGAGATAAGATGAAAATTTTTTAAAATTTTGTGTATAGTGTTAAGATGAAAGTTTAAAATATTATTTTTTAATATTATTATTGTTTTGAGATTTGAAAAAATTGAATTAGAATTTAAAAAAGTTGAATTGTTTATTATATTTTATATGAGAATTTGAAAAAGATGTAATGATGAGATGAGATGAGATAAAGATGAGATTTCTCATCTTTGCTCCCAAACATAACCTAAGACTTGGGTTGCGGTCTCGTGCCGAGATCATTTAGGATTTCTTTTTTCCTTTTTGAATGGTTTTTTATAAATTAGAAAATTTATATTCTAAAGTTGGTATATAAAACATATATAGTAATGTATTTACATGGCATAATTTGAATAATATGTTCTACACATTAACTTAAGAATATAATAACTCTTACAAATTATATTTAGTTAAAGAAAAACTCCACTTGCAAGCATATGGGTATAACACACACTGCTTACATATGATACAGTAAAATTTGATTTGTTAAAAAGTTTAAAATCAATTTTTTGCAAATCACGTTCTGCCATATTAGTAATTAGATGGTGTGTTCCTCGTATTGGCTTGTATGTAGAAGTACTCTTAGTAAAAAAAAAAATTATTTGCAAGTTGGCTTCAAGAGTAGTCCTTTTGTACTTAAGACTGTTCAAATGAGCCGGGTTTTTTCCGGACCCGGTCAGGAACCGGAAAAATTGGGATCCGGTTCCGGGTTTCGGCTCGGATCAAACCCGGGCCGGAACTCAAGTTGAAAAACCCAGACCTGTCCAGTCCGAATGGGGGTTACAAATCCGGGTACCGGGTTTTAACCTCGGTACTCGGTCTTTTTACGTTTCCTAAACCAAACCCCCCCGTGCAAGTCTCTCTCTCTCTCTCTCTCTCTCTCTCTCTCTCTACGCGTTAAGCTGGCTAAACGAAAACCCTAAGTTCGTGCCTTCTCGCCACCGCCACATCTCCGTCGCCGTCGGCCTTTCCCCAAGTCCTTTCCCGTGAGTCTCTCTCTCTATCTCTATCTTCTTCTCTCTCTCTACATTGGATTTTTGGGTCTGTTGTTCACAATCGTTAGTCTAAGACTTGGCCTGATCTAGGTTTGGGTTGAAAACTATTTGAGTATCTTTTGTTATCCAATGGATGATGTTTCCTCTTCTGCTCAAGTAGTTTTGATTGATTTATATGCTCGTATTGCCTATTCAAAACTTGGTGGGTTGCTTTGTTCTCTTTGTCATAGTTTATATTTATGGTTCAAATTGCTTGTTTACTTTGTGCTGCAAAACAGATAGATCTTTTGAAGCACTACCCAACGTCATAAGCTATAAAATCTTTTTAAATATATTGCATAAAAAAAAAAGAAGGAAGAGAGAAATTGTGGTTATTCTCTAGCCTGCATTAGATGAAGTAGTTTGATGTTCCTGATTTACAGATAGAAAGGAAGTAGTGAAGGGAGAAATTAATTGTCACCTCCCTACTGATAGGCACTGCAGCAGTACTAAATACATTACCTCATCCTGGTTAAACCGTTATATGGTTCTAATCATATGAACATGCAACAAAGATTAAGTGCTCAGATATCTTTGGATATTTATTAAAAGAAATAAGCACAATCCTATGTTATAATCCAGGTTTGTTTAAACATAACTAACTTGTTTTTAATCTACTCTGGCCTCTTGGTCCAAAGAATTGTATATTTGTCTTGTGTGCATGTTTTTCCACACAATAACTCATTTTTCATTTCGATTTTTTTATGTGCCTGCATGTGTATGATCACTTCACATGATCGAAAGCGAAAGGTGGCAGGCAGTACTGGCTGCATTTGGGATACCATTTCAGCCTAAAACTCTTGGCACTCTTTTAAAATTAGTGCATGTGCAAAACTAGCATATATATAAGCAAATAGAAATGATTTATACAGTTTTAGGCCGGCATGTAAATTAGTCATCTAGACAATGTGAACCAAAATTAATTGCAGGAGCTACAATTTATCTTGAAACATGCAATTCATGCAAAGACTGACAGATTTCTTTTACTAATATCTATGTTGGCATTTTTCAAGTTAAAATATTGACTAATTAAATGCTCAAGTTGTGTTTGAATAGCCCATGACGTTTGGAACTACAAATATATTGGAATAGGCTATTAAGATAAATTGTAGCAGTATATATGTTTGGGATTATTTATTTCATTTAAGCACAAACCATTTTTCTACCTAATTAGAACTTTCTTCCTTCAATATAATTCTCTGCATCTTTTATGCTGTTAGTGTTTGATTATTTATTATATTATGTTTGGTGTTTTTTATTACTCAATAACAGGTAGAAGAAGATTCTGTGAGTTGTAATGTCGGTACAACCCAAGGGGTTGGTGGTGACTCTTTGTATATTCCAGTGGATGTGGAGGAGCATGGGAGTTTTCCAACTCATTCATCCACATATACACAACGGACTACCCATTCCATCCCACCTTTACCTAAGAAATAAAAAAAAAAAACACCTAGTAACCAATCGATAGTTTGGGACCATTTTACTAAAGTGCAACCTATTGACCACGATAACCCAAAAGTTTAGTGCAATTATTGGGCTAAGGTATAAAGTTGCCACTACAAGAATGACACTTCATCTATGCTACACCACCTCCAGAATGCATGTGAAACTTCCCCTCTTAGACATAAAGGAAGTGAAAAAAGTCAATCATCTAGTGTTAAGAGGGATGCGGAGGGAAGAGTGTGTAGCCCACAAGGTATAGTAAAGTATGATGCTGAAAAACTTAGGGTGTCAACCGCTAAGTTTTTTATTAGGTGTGAATTACCTTTTAGAATAGTGGAGCACGAAGGGTTTCTTGAGTTCGTGATTGATTTGGAGTTTCGATTTACTTTACCATCTCGAATCACTTTAAAAGAGGATTGTATAAAACTGTACAACAAAGAGACGATACAATTAAAGAAATTGTTGGATGGTCAAAGAATTTGTCTTACCACCGATACCTGGATGTCGGTGCAAAATATGAACTACATGTGTATTACTGCACATTTTATTGATTGCAATTGGAGATTGTATAAAAAAATACATAAGTTTTGCCAAATTCCTGACCATAGGGGCGAAACTATTGGGAGGGTCTTAGAATTGGGATTGCATGAATGGGGTGTTGATAAGATTTTGACCATCACAGTTGACAATGCCTCCTCAAATGATGTTGCTATTGATTACATGAGGAGAAGAATAAAGGATAATGATTGTACTATATTGTGTGGTGAATTTCTTCATATGCGGTGTACTGCCCATATATTGAATCTGATTGTTATGGAGGGCTTGAAGGATGTTTATGAATTTATAACAAAGATTAGGGATGCCGTCAGGTATGTGAAATCTTCACCGTCAAGATTTGCCAAGTTCAATGCTTGTGTGGCAAAGGAAAAATCAGTGGGAGAATGATTAGCTTGGATGTTCCTACTAGATGGAACTCCACATATTTGATGTTGAGTACTGCTGAAAAACATAAACAAGCATTTGAACAATTTGTTTTTGTAGATGAACAATTTGTGAACCCCACTAGTGATGATTGGAAAAATGCATGGATTTTTGTAAAGTTGCTAAAAATATTTTATGATATTACATTGAGCATTTCTAGTTCTTTGTATATGACAGCTAATGTATATTTTGAGCAACTTTGTACAATTGAAGATACAGTAAATGATATGTGCTTGAGTAGTGATATTATCACTAGTACTATGGGCATAAATATGAGAAGTAAGTATGACAAGTATTGGGGTAGCACAAATAGGTTCAACTTGATGATATATGTTGCTTTTGTGCTTGATCCACAATACAAAATGATGGCAATGAAGTTTTGGTTGCAAAAGTGCAAAGGGTATGAGTTGCCAGATAAGATAGAAGACAATGTTAAACTCCTTTTAGGCCGCTTGATCGAGCAGTATAACACATTTCGTGTGGCTAGTGGAGGGAGTTCTAATGTGGCTCAAGGGAGGCAAAACACTATTAGTGGGGGGAGTTCTAATGACCCAACACCACCTCCAACTAAATTTAAGATCATGTTCACCAAATTCCTTGAGGAGCGGAGTGTTATGGAGTTTAGATCGGAGCTAGAGAGATATTTTTCTGAGACGTGTGTAAATGACTCTCTCAATTTTGATATCTTAGATTGGTGGAGAGTTAATGCCACCAATTATCCTGTCTTTGCTGTGGTAGCACGTGATGTGTTAGCCACCCCCATTTCTACTGTTGCCTCAGAGTCTACATTCAATACTGGAGGATGCATATTGGATCCTTTTAGGAGTTCATTGTCTCCAGAAACTGTGAAAGCCCTCATTTGCACCCAAAATTGGTTAATGACCAAACCTATCGACATTCGGGAGTTGGAAGAATACATATAGTCGATGGACCTTGAAGGTAAGTTTGAAACTTGAAATCTAATTGATGATTTTTTTTTTTTGATTTTTCGCGAACAATTTGTTGTGTATTAGAGTTTGATTAAAGTAACGTATGTGTTTTGTAATATTCTTAGCAAATTAGTTCAAACAATGTAATATGTAGTGGATAGTATCATGTATGTTGCATGCATTTTACATGATGAATATTGATATATATATTTACATGCATTTAGTTAAAAAGTTAATTAATTGTTTATAGGCTTATGTTGTATTAAGAAGGATGAAAGAGATTTATATTGATTTTTTATTGAGAATATGATTTGAAATTCTAAATGGAGACAAAATCTTTCAAGTCTAATTAATAATAAAAAAGCTTCTGGAAAAAAAATGGTAAATCCCATAACCCGAATTTTCGGGTTTCAAAAACCCGGGTTCCAACCTGGGCCGGGTTCCAACCCGGATTTCAAATCCTAGCTCCGATCCGGGTACACTCAGGTTCCCGGGTCAGAACCTGGATTAACAGTGCTATTTGTACTGGTAATATGATATGATTATATTTGTAAGATAAATTTAGAAACATAAGTTTTGCAAATACAAATTAAATATTGCAACATCATTAGATGATGCATCAGAAGATGGTAATATCAGTATCATTTCAATCAGTTTGCAAGTAGGAAGACTCTTAAACAAATTTTAGCTATATTTTATAAAAGAAAATTTTTATTTTCAAGCTGATGTGTTGAGCAAACCTAATAAAGTGCTTACATGCTACAATTTGATTTAGAAGATAAATTTTAAAATTTGAATCTTACAAATCTAATCTTACCATTTAAGTAATATGAATGATGTGTTCTACATAGCTGACTTGAGAATAAAATAACTCATTATAAAAAATATCAAACAAAGAGATCTATTCATTTATTTATAAATAAATAAAAAAATTACAATACTTCTACTTGCATGTTGGTGTGAAGGACATGCCCTCCAGCCTATTTGGCAACAATTGTTTTGTAAGAAAAGTCTAAATTTAAATTATCTTGCAAGCCGTTGTGGAGGACACACCATTATATTGTTAATTTGATATAATTAAATTCTTAAAAATTATCCAAGTATGTCAATGGTGTGGAGGGTGTTGTAACACCCCATCCCTCTAAAACTTGTAAAGACTTGCAAGATAAAGAACCACATCATGCAGTATACATATGATTTTTCATTTAATATTATTGTTATTTGAAAGACTTACCTTTAAGCATACATAAAACATTTACCTCAGAGTATAAAGAAAATAAAGCAGTTCTTTATGCAACCTTAGCCATTAACTTTCTTTTGTTACCTTAACCTCATCCTTAGTGATCGTTTATACACTATTATCCCCCTTGTGTTAAGGTTAACCCCTTTGAATCTCAAGAATATGTCATCACTAAGTGTACAGCTACGGATGCATTCTAATGTCGCCATTCGTCCGAACCTAAAGGCACCATCCTCATACTTATATGGCAAGTTCATTAACCTCATCAAACACATGCAATTATACCATTTATTTCATTTTTTTTTTAATCTTGCCTTACCTTTCATTGTTTTAAAAAAATAAAATAGATAGCCATACTATATAGTATTCTCTCATACATAATAAGTCTTGCAGTTCTAAAAATCATATAATATTGTTAATCATAAATAAGGATAGTGAAAAGGGCTATCAATGAAGGGCTAATACATATACATATATATATATACTTCTTCTAAAACAGTTACTACATATATACTTTTGAAAAAATACTTTACAGTTTACTATAAAGTGATGTGTAGAAGAACATGATCATAATTCCTTACCTTGGACCTTGTGAAGTTGAAGCTTATCGTGTGTGTCTCGAAATCTTTAATCTGAACCTATAATAGTTTAATCAATGTGTAAACTTTCTTAATTGTTAAAAATTATGCGTGATATGCTTCATGTTTGACTTCTCAAGATATCCAAGTCCTTTGGTTGTCACTGTTCATCGCCTATCACTATGTTTACTTGGTACATTGCTTACCAATCATTGGCTTGCTAGGTGCAACATTCATCGAGCAATACTTGCTTGGTTTAAGGGTTGTATGTGTTGGTTTAACCCTAGTTCCAAGTGAACCATCTCTGCTTTTTGGTTTATAAAAATATGCCATGATATGCTTATGGTTTTAATGCATCTAGTGAAGGAATGAGTATTTATCTAAGGTAAACAGAAAACACACAAGGAAAAGATGAGGCCGAGAGGGTTAGGGTTTGTAACCCTAGTTCCACGTGGTTTGAGGCGGTTTAGGAGATACTCCAACAAGCCTAGATGGCTGAGACATATAGTGGAAGTGGTTAATGGACATGGAGCCATGATGGTGGTGTTGGTGGTAATCGATGGTAGTGGATCGATCATTAGAATTTTTCTCATTGTAATCATCATTGATTGAGGTCTCCTACACAGTCTCAATCACTCCCAATCCTATCTTATTTCTTTTTAAACTTCAAACTCTCTTATTTTGTTGATCACTAACTGAGTTTCCTTTGAAATGCACTACCATTTTTCATATGGAACTCTTCCGGTTATTAGAACCTTAGCCACTGACCGAGTTTAATTCTATGAAGTGAGTGGTCGACTTCGAGCTGAATACGTCATTGGACATCTCTTCCTAATTTATATATATATCTTCCCTCTTCAAGCCACTACAACCTTCCTTCTCAATATTTATTCATTGTCATTGCATCATCATTACAAACCTCCCCTGACAACCTCCAGCCATGTCACAGTTGCAGCCCATCACTACATGAAAACAGCCTCCCTTCCCTTCCTCAAACCATCGTGAACCAGACCCACGAACGAGTGGCTAGCCCATTCAAGTCCATTGTCCAAACAACCCTCACGATACCGATGCAGCATCCATGAGATCCCACTTACGGCACTTCAACCAGTCCCACCTCCAAGCCAAATGCTATGCATTCGGACAACAACAGCTCCATGCCACTACCCTTAGCAATTGTAGCACGTTTCAGCATCCACCATGAAGACCCACACCATTGCACTGTGAAGCACCATACTCCCTCCACATTTAAACAAAATACTTTGTTTTTGCACCCAAAAACAGAAGAAATGACACAGTTGAAGACACTCTGCAGCACCCTAGCATGCCCAGTTCATCTAGGTCCATAAATGCATTGTATTTGTGGGATTATTGGGATGATCTAAAAAGTTTGTTTTCTGAGTTAAATTGTTCTATTCATCATATTTTTAGAGAAGCCAATATGGTTGCGGACTATCTAGCTAAAGAAGGTGCTTTTAATCAATGTAAGTATTTTACAGATCCTGACATTGGGAAGGGAATTCTTCAAGGCTTATTACGTATGGATTTTTGGGGACTTCCTTATTTACGGTTGTAATTTTTGTTCCTTATTACATTATACATTTTGTTATATTATTATCTTGGTAATTTTTTATCACCTGGGTTTTGGTATTAGTTCTTCATTTTATGTAAACCCTAAGGTGAATGATTTATAACCACAGTTTTCCTCCACTATAAGTGAGGGTACATTAATAAACTTGGGATGGGGCTGCTATGAGAGTGGTTACCGGCTCTTTACTAAAAAAAAAATAATGCCCAGCTCATCTACTCAGCCCCATAGTGACAGAAGCCTCATGTTGGAAGTAAGTGGCTTTCTTCTAAGGAGAGCTCAACCGCGTTTGGTACCTCCATGGACAACCCATTGCACACTCATCCTCCATCGATGTAAGATCCCTCAGTAAGGCTCTCTCTTTCTCTCTCTCTCTAAAAACTCCTCTATCTTTCAGCCCCTCCCTTTAGTTCATGTAACACCCTCTCCACCAACGTAACTCTCTCTCTCTGCACATTATTTTTCCCTCATCTCAATGTTGTAACTTATCCTCTCTCTCTCTATTCCCTCATTGGATAACCAAGATACAAATAATACCCATGCCTAGTTAGTATTAACCATATGATGTATTATTTAGGATGATTCTGTACAATAAAATTGAGAAAATAGACATTTAGATATGAAAATATTTGTAAGGTTTAATTGTACGATTATGTGAAAATCAAAGTATTTGGGGAGTGACGGGATTTTAGGGTTTCGAGGATTTAGTATTTTTAGGATATATAGGTTATTTTAGTATTTTAGATTTTAATCTCAAAATACGTATTTAATTAGAGATTTATGCAAATTATGTGCCTATTTTATAGGTGATTGATTTCATGCCCAAAAATACTGAAAAGAGTTATGAGGTAAGTAGCTTGATCATAAATTATTATTAGTATATGTTAACTAGTTATATATATTATTATTAAAGTCAGTTCTTTAGAACCCAATGTTTATGTACAACACATGTCAAGATAGATTCAAGCACGTCATTTATCATGATTCATGATCATGTTTCATTCTGTATATTGTAGTTCTATATGTATTATGCATCTCACGTTGCATTAAACATGTAAGTTTTCATAAGATTAAGTGTAAAACCCCAGAACAACTGATAAGATGGTCATTTGGATCTATGGTACCAATGCGAATTTGTGGGTGGATGTGCAAGCCACAAAGCCAAGCGTTGTCCACTATAGTATGCTATAATACTATTAGCGGTTCCCATTGTAGCATAAGATATGGGACCAATGCACAACTTTGCACACAGGGTTAAGTGTGTGGGCTAGTAAGAAAAGTTAAATAAGTTAAATAAGTCATACATATCATAATTATATGCATGAATAGTCATGGTTTTAAGTTTTAAGCAATGAAATATTTTATGAAAAAACTTATCTTAAGTATGTTTATGTTATGGGTTTCTTACTAAATCTTCAACTCATTTTAGTTTTTTTATATTTTTAAACCACCCCAAATGAGAATATTTATGAAGAAAGAGATGCAGGATGAGACTTGGCCCAAGGAGGGGTTTCGAGGCCTAGATCATGTACAAATATTTTAAGTTATGATTTTTATAATACAATATTCGAGAAATTTTTATAAATATTTTCATGCACTTTATGATTTCAATATTTTAATACAGAACGACTATTTATTATAAGGAATATTTCTATTTGGTGCTTCTTTAAGAAATTAAAATTTAAGTTAAGTTTAGTAGTAGCACACTATTTCCCATGAGATTTCTAAAAATGACATCGTTCTTTATTATTATTATAGTAAAATAGATTCATTTTCATCAAAAGATAGTGTTACACAAAAATGTCATTCCAAATAGCATTTTCAATACATTTGGGAATCACTTCCCACCAAGTTGCTAACTCATCTAAATTCCATGAAAATCTAGCCAACAAATGTACTACACCATTTGCTTCTTGCCCTTTGTGATGGATTGACCAGGTTGGCCCTCTCTACAGCATCCTCTTGATTTCATGGACAAGATATACCCCAACAAGATGTAGAAAGCCCCTCCTTGTTTAGCTCTTGCACCACAAGAAGTGCATTAGTTTTTATCTGTAGGGCTATAATACCCATACGCAAGCATAGTTGTATCCCTCTTAGAATGGTAAGTAATTCTATTTCGTAAGGATCAATAACCGTGAGTTTTGGTTTACTTGCTACAAAAAGAACTTTGCCCTGCTGATGAGCGGCACCATACCAACACCTAATTTACCAAGAGCAGTAAAGATGGCCCAACCAACATTGAGCTTTAAAACCCCCATTGGTGGTGCTGTCCATTTGCTAAGTGTATGCCCACGTGACCTGTTGGATGTTGCAGCAGATACATGGTTCTCATTCATAG
>QEOT01006292.1:0-16399 GCA_003123785.1 Pterocarya stenoptera
AGCTCGCGGTGGCCAGTAGCTTCCCCGACGGCGACCAAGCACAAGATCGGACGGTCCTGGTATGCGTGTCTTCCAGAATTGCCTGCATAATCACGCTTAAGATGAGAATTACGCTCGAAAATTACCCACAAAAGGTAGAAAATAAAAAGCAAGTGGAACTAGCCTTGCAGGTCCAAGTAGCAGAGGGAGAGGGAGTGTGCTCCCAGATTCGGACGGTCTTGTCGCCGCTACAGGAGGCGAAGACGAGAGGAGTCCCAGAGGCGCCAGTGGCTGGATTCCACGCCAGGCTCCATACCCTGTCGCCGTGGCCTTCGAGCGTTTCGAGCAGCTTCAGGTCGCACCCTCCCTCGTACAACTCCATCGCACGAATTGTAGGAAGGCAATCAGAAACGATCGGACTTGGGACTTGTTTTTTCGTGCGGCGCTAAAGTCGACTAAACTGATTGGTGGTGGATTGAGCACGCGCGGGCGCACTCTGTAATTTATGGGTTTGACGGCCGGTGGACTATTCTACGCTTCTGTCTTAATTTTATCTCAATGGCTGAATAAAATACTTTTTATCAATCTTAAAGTCCCGTTTGATTCGTCGCGAATGAAATAAGATAATTTTAGATAAATTTAATAAAATCTTATATTTTAATATTATTATTATTTAAATATTTAAATAAATTAAATTATTTATTATTTTTTTAATAAATTTAAAAAATTATAATAATAAAATAAAATGAGATAGATTTTTAATTAAAACCGCGCTAAATCATCTCCTATAATAAAATAAAACTTTCAATATAAATACAGTATGTAATAAAAATAATAAAAATAACGTTTGATTTGTTCCTTTTAAATTTTTTTTTTTCTTATTGCACGCATGTCTTCTACTATATAAAAACATAACTTATCATACGATTGCTTTAATAAAAATTATCTAGAATTGTTTTATAGAAATAAAAAAATATTATTTTCATATTAAATTTTAAATTTTTTACTAACTTAGTGCATATTTGAGATTGTAGTGAAATATAACTTATAACTTTAGGACTTGACTGCTTGTAGTTTATAACTTAAGTTTGAAACTATATCTTTAAAGAACTTTCAATATGTTATATTTGTTTAAAAACAAAGTAAACAAATGCTTTATGAGATAGAAATGACGATTATTTAAATTTTTAAAGAGTATGACTATATTTCTAAAAGTTTAGAAGTTGTAACTATCTAAAAAATCATATAGATATTTTCTTCCATTGACAGTCTTTTTAAAATTATAATTACGTTTCACTTTTTTTAAACGTACTTTTTGACTTATTTTAGATTAAAAGTATTTTAATATATAACATCTAAATAATCTAATTTTTCTAGTAAAGAGCTTTTAAATTTATTTAAACACTTTATAAGACTCTTACCGTAATCCCAAACAAATACTTATTGTAGAAAATGTTTTAAAATATTTTTATTTAAGTGATTAGCATATAAAATTATTTGAAATGTATTATATAAATCAGTGTTATTAGATATAGTTTTAGAATGTAAAAATTTTGTGCACTCATTTTGAAAATAAATAAATCTAATATTAAAAAATAATTTTTCACGTGGATTTCAAATTTATCTATTATTTTAAATGGAATGTGCGAAACTTGCATACTTTAATAATGAGAATATCACTTCTTCATATAAATAAGTGTAATGAAAAAAGAAATATGAATAAAAAATAAGGAAAATTAAATTAAGTTTATTCATTTGGATTCAGAGATAAGTTAAGATAGTTTGTGAATAATAGAAAATAATATTTTTTAATAATACTATTATTTTAAATTTAAAAAAAATTGAATTATTTATTATATTTTGTGTGAGAATTTAAAAAGATTCTTTTGAAATTTGAAAAAAAATATTATTTATTTTATGTAAAAATTTAAAAAAATTATAATAATAAAGAAGAAATAATTTGAAATGAGTTAAAGAGATTTGTAAATACAAACGGCCAAATAAATATTACTCGATGATACCCATGCACTACGTACTACGTAGAATTCTCTTCCGGCGTACGCGTATCGTTGGTCAATCACTGGCTACTGAGCCAATTAGCCCGGCCCAAATGATTCGCACACTAAGCGGTCCAACTTAATTTCGGTCCGCTCATAACCAAACCGTCCCCATAAGCCTTCACAATTACTAAATCGACCTTCCAGTGCCATTCCCCATTCAAGGCATAGAGAGCGCTCTGCAAACCCTAGCGAAATCACAAAATTGGGAGCGAAGAAGCGACGCAGCAGTCTAAATCTCAATGGATTCAACTGCTCGAAGGAGCGGCGGAGGCCTTCTCGAAGGTCTTTACAAGGTAATCATGCGCCGAACCTCCGTCTATGCCACCTTCGTCATCGCCGGTGCTTTTGTTGGAGAACGGGTGAGGCTTTGAGATTTATTCTAACCTTTGATTTCGCATCGGATCTCTCGTATTATCCTGTTTGATTGCTGAGAAATTTGAGGGATAACTTTGGAAATGATAGTTTTTGTAGTCGAACTGCGAGCTCAGCTCCAAAATATGGTTATGTTATTTCTGATTGCCGCAAGACTTCTGAATTATAAAATTTCACAAGACGCGTTAAATTTTCTGTTTGATAGTATTTTCAGTATTTACCGTAGCGTAATGGAATATTCAAATAGAGTGGGACATTTCTGGTCGATGTGATCACAGATTACGGTTCCTCAGATTTAAAATCGCAATATATTACAACGTACATATCGCAAGCAACCAAATAGAGGACCTGGAATTACTAAACTGTTTTCATTATTAATACTGATCGCTATAGTAGCATTAAGATTTTTGGACTACAATAATTTGAATACGTAAATTTGTGGGTAATTAGAATGTTCTGAATACATGTTAGCGCTAAAAGGCGAGGCTTCTTATAAGATTAGTTCGAATGGGTGCAGGTTGTTGATTATGGAGTTCATAAGCTGTGGGAATACAACAATGTTGGGGTATGCATCTAGTATCACAATTCTTTAAATTTATTTTTCTATGATTTCTTATTCTCACTTCAATTAGTTTTTCTGTGGATTTCATGCTTTGAACAGCTGATTTTAGATAAGTATTACACTTGGGTGCTACTTTTATAAAAAAAGGTATTACACTTGGGTGCTACATATAAATATGCGGGTTTAAGAAATTATGCTGCTCTCTACCTACAACCGCTGAGATCCAGAACAGGGAATAATTTATGGTTATTAATCTTGCTCATCAGCTGACCAGTTTTAATTTTGTTTCTCCTAGATATAAAACATTACACAAAACAAAAACTTTTAACTTTTTGTTTCGTGATTGCATTGGTATCACCCACATCATGTCTTTCCTGTTGATAGATACTCAACATATTGCTAGAGGTTCTTAGTACCTTTATTAGTTTTGTGTTCTTATGCATGTCTGGATGGATTACCAGGCCCTTTGCTGTACATTAGGATGGTTAGAAGAAGACTTCACTCAAGCCAAGCTGAATTTTGATTTTAATGTGATTCGAATTTGGATCATGTTGTTGAAATTTACACGGTAGCATGGTCAGATTCCTATGAATTTATAAGACTTCATTCTGATTTTTCTGCATCTGTCAGAATTGGTTTGTATCGGCATGTTTTAAGTGCCCTCTCCATCTCAACGAGATTGATCTAGTCATTCTGATTGCTTTCTACCCTCATTCTATTGGTAATGGATTATTGAGATTTAGGATTTACAATCAATAGAATCTCATAAAGAAAAGGAAGAAAGCAATCTGTTACATGGATTTGATACAGGTTGTATAAAATCTGTCTTTTTTATTTTGTATTTTCTGTGCATATGAGATCAGTCTGTTTTAATAGCTGTCTGGATACTGTGGATCTGAAAGGAGTTGCAGATTTTGGTAATAACATCAAACTTTCCAAAGATATGAAACAGTATGAAGCTTTGTTGAGATATGATCGGTGCCAACTTTCTTCTTAGCCATCTTAAATAAGCATTTCCTTGACAATCTCTAGCTTGGGAGTATTAAAATACCTAGCACATGGTTTTAGATGACATATATGTCCTGATTCCTTTGAAGGTCAAGGCACTTGTGAGGTAGTTATAATATATTCTCTATAACATTCAACAATGCTCAATTTACTGCATTGGTCGCAGGACTCAGATTGTAACAATGTCTATTCTCTACAGTATTCAACGATGTCAATTTACTGCACTGGTCGCAGGACTCAGATTGTAAAAACGCCTGCTATTAGTTATCTAATGGGCTGAATCCCTTGTGCATAGATGTAGAAGAATTGAAGATTTTATATTGATGATTCATTTGGTGTAGGGTCAGACTGCTTTAAGTGGGAGTGGGCAGTTAACTGTTTTTTTTTAAGTGAAGGATTCTATTAATAAAAATAGGCATCACCCAAGTGCACAAGGAGTATACAAGAGGTAACACTGGGAGGAAGAAAGAGAAACAAGGAAATCATGAAGATCCAGGCCGTTGAAATCAATGGCTTTAGCCCATAGGAATAAAGTATTAACAAAGAACAATTTAGTGTCCTCCTGTGAGCGCTTCCTATCTTCAAAAGCCTGATAATTTTGTTCCTCCATATGCACCATAAAATACAATCCACATAGCTGTGATTTGTGGAATACCGCCCATATTCGTCTAGCTAGTCAGAAGCTCGACCACAGTAGCAGGCGTAACCCAGGCTAGCTCCAATCTTCTAAAGACATTATACCATAATGCCGTAGCAACCTCACAATATAGTAGCAGATGATTCGCTGTCTCACCATTCTTTCTACACTTGCAGCACCAGTCCACAACAATCACCTGATGTTTCCGAAAGTTATCTATAGTCAAGATCTTCCCCAAAGAAGCTGTCCAAGCAAAAAATACTGCATTTAGAGGCACCTTATTTCTCCAAGTGCTTTTACAAGGAAAGTGATCGTTCTGCGATCTTATAGTGGGAACGAGGAAAATGTACCCTTTTTACCCCGATTTTTTTTTGGGGTGGGGTAGCCTTTTGTCCAATTCATATTCAATCACATGTGTGCTAGCATATAACCTCTACTTTTAGCTCACATGTAACCTCTTATGACCTTTGATAGTGATACTGAGTATTTTCTTGTTTTTACTAAATTTTAATTTTCTTGTTACGCTGCAGAAACGTTATGAAGACATTCCAGTCTTGGGGCAAAGGCAATCAGAAGAATGACTTTTTGAATTCCTCCCCTTGGCGACTTTTTAAGTCGATACTTTTGGAGTTTTGAGGCATTTATGTAATTGATAGCTTTGTGCATGTTTTCAATAAGTATTATATGCTTGTAGACATTTTCCAAGCATGGTTTGATTCATCTTAGCTGTCGGAAGTGTTAAATTGGTACAAGTTATGTACGGCTACTAGGATTCGTCTCATCCGGGAACATTGTATCTTCATTTTTCTCTCTGAACTTCTTAATTATGCTGTCTTGAGTCTCCATCCTCCCGTCTTCTGAATGTTGGTTTAGTGGTTTGTATGGGACTGTGGAAGCTACACATATATTCGTGTGGTAAGAGCACTCCGAAATTTGTTCCGGATGTGTCGAGGTCCATCTGCTTAAATGAACGAGTTTTGCTACAAATCAGTTATTGTTCAAATCACACATTTCACATCTATAATTTTTCATAAGGTGTGAGAGTTTTTCATAGGTGTGAGATATGGGATGTTGAATAGTTGGTGATGAGAAGAATTTTTCTAAATAAATATGTTGCTCAAAACAAGAATAATCATTCGTGGAGTGTACTAATTATACAGAGAGTTAATTACAGTTGTGACCTTTAGAAGGTACATGAGTTAATTCCGAAGTCGACTCCCAAATTTGGGAGTGAATTTTAAACTAGATAAATTATATTTGCACGTGTAAGTGTCTTATATTTTTTTAAAAAAATTTAATAAATATGATATTTAAGTAAAAATTAATTAATTTTTAATAATAAATTTTATTCATTTAAATAAATAAAAAAACATAAGACTTACATAATCCGTAATTCTATATGGAATTTCTCTTTTTAAGTATTCTGTGAAAGCTCTTTTTCTTCCGTATACCTCCTTCCCTGTTTAGAAAGGTAAACAACCCTTTCTTTACTTACTGATTTAACGCGAAACAAGAGATGTAACAATTAAAATTAAAAGGAAAATCAATTAGTTATTTTATTTTATTTTATTTTCAGAAACAATATTATTTGATATAATATTTTGGTGTAAAAACCACATTAGTGGTTTGATTTTTTTAATTTTAGTTTTTAATGTATTTGTTAGTTTAGTAATATGTTACGATAATAGTTTCGTCAACAATTTACCAATTAACGTTTTCAAAAAAAAAAAAACCAATTTACCAATTAACGGAATAAAAATTACAGGACTGGGAAAGCACGTGTCTTCAACCCTTGGCACGTGTATAGGGTTTTTATTCATATGCTCCAGCCTCCAAAGATGCTTCTTGCTTTCCTCCTGCCGTCGCACTCGCTCACTGCAGCCTCCGCTTAGGTTCGCTCCTTCGCTCTCTCTACCGTCTTACATGTTAGGGTTTCTGATTCATCCCTAATTCCAGGGTTATATGTCTCAGATATCCAAAATTAATGAATTACATAGTTTTTTTTTATTATATGTATTGCAGGGTACCATTGGGGAAGCAGCTGGAAAGAGAAAGCTCCACCTATGAGGCAATCGCTCTTCTTTCTCGCATTTTCCTGTGTTTTTGTGTTACGTTATGTTTTACTCTCATATAAATATATCCCTTTTCTTTGTTTCTTTCTATTTTTTATGTTATTATAAACAGTAAGCTTCAGAGCGATACTCTTAGGGAGGTAATCTCCCAGGTCTTCAACAACGCGAAGGAGAAGAAGCGTAACTTCACGGAGACTGTTGAGCTGCAAATCGGGTTGAAGAACTATGATCCCCAGAAAGACAAGCGCTTCAGTGGTTCCGTGAAGCTCCCCCACATCCCTCGCCCCAAGATGAAGGTTTGCATGCTGGGTGATGCTCAGCACGTCGAAGAGGTACTCCAACTGATCCGTTGCCCGATTTTATTCATTCCCTATTGTCCTTTCATATTTAGTTGTATGCTATATTTCAATTTATGTATGTGTTTTATACGCCCTGCACTGCCCTGACGTGACCCAGCCCCAACGAGTATTTGAGCTGGTTGCGCTATAAGAAAACATGGAAGTCACTTTTTTGTTAAGCGATTTAATGGACATTTTTGTTATTTTTGCGTGTGAAGTTTGGCCATAACTTAGAAGTAGTAATTTAATTGCAGTTTTACAATTTAAGGGCCTATATAATGCGTCTGGGGTTGCTTTTACCGCAAAGCTAAACATTTCACGTATTGATTCTGTTATTTATTACTGCAGGCTGAGAAGATAGGATTGGAGTATATGGATGTTGAAGGGTTGAAGAAGCTCAACAAGAACAAGAAATTGGTCAAGAAGCTTGCGAAGAAGTACCATGCCTTTTTAGCATCTGAGTCCGTAATTAAGCAAATTCCTCGCCTTTTGGGCCCCGGTCTTAATAAGGCAGGCAAGTAGCTCATTTCTTTTAGCTGCCTTTTCTCGTCTTTGTTGCAGTGTAATGATTTCCAATGTGGTAGTGGCAGAGTTGGGCCTGGTTTGGGTAGTGGAAAGTGTTGTGAATAGTTGTGAGTAGAGATTGGAGTGGGTTTGTGGGTCCCATTGAGAGTATTTTGAATTGTTTGGATGTATGAAGTATGTTGAGTTGTTGACTTTTAGATAAGTAGTCGAAAAATGTGTGGGTCCCATCAATGATTGATTTATATATAACAGTGATAAATATTATAGTAATTTTATTTATCTTTTATGTATAATAGTGATAAATATTATAGTGTAAATATATGTATTCTCTCTGTGTGTGTGTGTGTGTGTGTGTGTGGGTGTGTGGGTGTGGGGGTGTGGGGCCCGATCTCCCCCACGCCCGATTCTCCTTCAGCCTAGCCCGGCGCCACCATGTGCCACCCAGCCTCACCGCCGCCATTGGCGACTCGTCCCTCAGCCACCACCGATCTCCCCCACACGCAGCTCTCTCTCTCTCTCTCTCTCTCTCTCTCTCTCTCTCCCCTGCAGTAACCCAGCCGAAATGGGTTTCACCTGTATGGGCCCCACTTGCGCCGCCTTATGTGGCCACTCAACCTGACCGCCACCACCGGCGACTCCCCCAACCACCGCTGATACGGTAACCTAACTGAAATGGGTTTTACGCATTTCTGTCCACTTGCACAGCCGTACGCGGCCATCCAAGCCACCGCACCTCCACCACCTCACATCGGTAACCACCTCTCATAGACCCAGCCACCACTAACCTCCCTTTCTCCCTCTCCGTCGCACACTGGCATTCGCACGCAACTCTCGGCTCAAAACATAGTAGCGAGATCAATTGGAAAGTGTTGAGAAGTGTTCAACATTGTGTTTGGTATGTGAAGTCTCCTCATCCGTACGAAAATACTTGAGAAGTGTTCGTTACCCAAACATAGCCTAAGAGTTGGTCTTATTCAACTTTTTAAATTCCAACACGTAGTTCTTGTTTTGGGTTTGTAAGCACTTTGTGAATGAGGATGCCTCTTCTGGCTGGACATTTCCCAGTAGAAACATTAAGGCAAATTCCACCGAGAGTTCTTAGTGCTGAATTGCTTTGTGATTCAAATAAATTTATATTGATGATTAAGATGCTTGGTGGTATTAAAAAAAAAAAAGATGTTTGGTGGCATGTTATTTTCTTAAATTAATTGTTTGTGATTTTATGTCTATTTCTGGCACAAATTGGCACTTGATCTGTTTTTTGCAAGCATTAATAAGACATGATGGGAACCAAAGCGGGCCTTGTCATAGAGAATCTTAAATTTGATGATTTATTCATTGTGAGTTGAGTTTTACTCCTCTTGTTCTTAATTGAACTTTTGAACTTATCAAAGGTAAATTACAACTTTTGTGGCGTTCCTCCTTGTAATTTGGGTTCTTGAGACGGGTTCTTCAATGGGTCTAGATTTTAATATAATCTAGGTTCTTGAAACGAGTTCTGTTCGGGTCTAGATTCTCCATCCATTGACTTGATTTTGGCTTTCTTGGGTGAGTTTTCAATTTGATTGTGGGTTCAAGGGATTCCCTTCCTGTGGGTTCATATCAACATGGGGCTGTGGAGTTGCCTGTTTAGTTTTCAAACTAGCCATTTTGTAAGTAGTTTTCCAAAAAGCTTTTGAACATGCTCTGAATAAGGCTCTGCCTTTTCCTTTATTAGATCTCAGATTTATATTCCAAAAATCTGAAGTATTAAGATGCTTAGAGAATTTTGATTTGCTGATTAGCAGGCTTTCTTTGTGATCCCCAACATAGAAACCTGCTTCTTGTTGTCACCATCATATCAATGTAATTGCTACATACAATTGGCTAGACCATTGCTAATAACATAAAGGATGTGAATGCAGGCAAGTTTCCGACCCTGGTGACTCATCAGGAAACCCTGGAATCGAAGCTTAATGAAACAAAGGCAATGGTAAAGTTTCAACTTAAGAAAGTTCTTTGTATGGGTGTTGCTGTGGGGAATTGCAGTATGGAGGAGAAGCAGCTGTTCCAGAATGTGCAAATGAGTGTCAACTTCCTTGTTTCATTATTGAAGAAAAATTGGCAGAATGTAAGTTCATTAAATGTGTGTATTCGTGATTTATCCTCTCACTGCTCGGTGGTTATTAATTTTGTGCATTTGGTCTGCTGCTTAAATAGGTGAGGTGCTTGCATCTGAAGAGTACCATGGGGTCTGCAATCCGCCTCTACTAAGTTCATTTTGCTGTTTGTGAGATTTATTTCAGGTGATAGCATAAGCAAAAAACGTCTTATGAACACTGTGTGAGCGAGACATTTCTTGAGAAATGCTGCTGAGGACCTTTCTGTTTCCTTTTAGATTCTTAAGCTTCCTCAAAGTTTACTAATGGTCGTTAATTTTGTTTTGGTTTGATGTTATTGGGGTTTGAGTAAAGGAAATGTTTTTTGTGTCCTTGTGCGTTTGGCATGGTTTTGATGGATGATTGGACGACTTAGGCCTGATTTGAACAGTGAGATGAGTTTGAACAGTGAGATAGATATGAGATAATTTTTTAATAGTAGTGAAATTGTTTGAATTAAGATGTTTATGGAGTTCTAGGAAAGGGGAGAGAGAGAGAGAGAGAGAGAGAGAGAGAAAAGTTGAATAAAAGTTATAAAATTAAAATATTAATATAATTTTTATTTTGAAATTTGAAAATGTTGAATTACTTTTTGTGTTTTGTTTGGAAGTTTGAGAAAGTTGTGATGAGTTAATGATTATATGAAAAAGTTAGGTCTCATTTGGTTATAAAATGAGATGAGATGAGATATTTTATTGAAAGTTAAATAAGCTATTGTTATAATATAATTTTTTAATATAATTTTTGTTTTAGGATTTGAAAATGTTAAATTGTTTATTATATTTTCTATGAAAATTTAAAAAAATTATAATGATTATATGAGATGAGATAGTTTGGTTTTGTGTAACAAACCAGCCCTAAGGATACATTTGGATAGCGAGAAATGTTGAGAATAATAGTGAAAAAGTAATAAAATATTGAATAATAGTAAAAAGTAATGAATAATATTAAAAAATAATGAATAGTAATGAAAAAAAAAGTTAAAAGTAATAATAAAGTAATGAATAATACGGAGTATTATGAGATTTTGGTACCAAACGTACTTGAAATTGAAAAGGGTTGTATTTGTGGTGTTTATATATTGAAATGAAATAAAATAAGATATAAGTATCTTGTTATTCAGGCCAAGTCTTAAATGATACTTGCCCAAGGGGTGTCATCTGTGTTGAAAAAAAGTACTGTTTTTTTTGTTATTCAAAATTTTTATCATTTTTAAATATTTTTAAAATATAAAAAAATATATTAATACATTAAAAATTACTTTCTTAATCATTAAGTAAAAACAAAATTCGGTAGTCAAATAGAGCGGTAAAATTAGAGTAGATTTTTCTTTAGAGGGTGTAGTTCCAATGCCTCAGTGTGGGGCTTGCGGGTGGGTTGGGGGTGTCCCTGCATCATGCAGGCAGGGTTGTCCATGCCACTCAGGTGGGGCCGGGGTGGTGGGCACAAGGGCGGTGTTCTGCTGCTCAGCCCTAGAATTTATCCCAAAGTCAAAAAACATGCAGTGATGCGAAAAGCGTCGTACGTTGTCAACTGTTCATGGTACCTGTGAAAGGAAGCTAGCCTAGAAATGCGGAAGTCACTTGCATGGTGGTTCTTATTGCACATCTAAGATATACGATATCTGTGTCGCAGGTTTTTTGGTACATGCATTACGTTCGACTTCCATTTGGTCTGATTTGTTTTATTCCCAAAAAGGTTAATTATTCTGCAAATAGAAAAACGACACAACAGTTTTGAGTACTGCTTGGAAAATAGCCGAGCTACAAATGAACAGAACACAAAACGGAATTTGCTTTGAATTTTTATTTTCAAGCCGCCGAGACAAGATTTCAAAAAAACGTACGTTGTTTTTCCATTAGTTATATTCTGTTTATTTTCGAACATGAGGTAAAATGAATTGAAATAAAAATTAAAAATTAAATAAAATATTATTAATTTTTTTAAATATTATTTTTATTTTAAAATTTGAAAAAATTAATTTTTTTAATTTTATTTTATGTAAAAATTTTAAAAAATTATAATGATTAAAGAAAATGAAAATGATTGCGAAAATGAAAGGGCTTAGACTAACCCATTCTCTTTTTGGTTGTAGCTTTACAAAAACATTTCAAGGTAATAATCCTTTAAACGAGTTCGATACCTTGTAACGTCTCGAACAATGAAATCTTTTAAAACTTTTGACTTAAATCATATTGATATCTCAAATTCCTTTTGAAATCCTTACAAGCAACTGGAAGTTAATCTGATTTATAATGAGAAAATATGAGATGCCATCCAAAACAATTGGACTTTTTCCATCTTCAGCATCTATGACATGTACTATTAAAAGCTTGCAAGAATCCTACAAACCAACATGGCAACAATCAACAATATGTAAGATCCTTACAAATGCCATGTCGGAAATGCCAAACAAAGTGCAATTACTAAATTACCTACATTCAAATACGAACCCTGAAACGATAAAAAATACAAGAGCTCAAAGATAGATGACTGTTTTACACCTTGCTTTCTCTTACATGCATAGGAGCGTCCTACAGAAGCAATTTCTTTCAATTGAAATGGTTGTTATTGGAAAACAAAAAATGGAAATAATAACCAGTTGGGGCCAAACATGAGTGACCTCTTAGCTGTGCTGGGAGTATATGGGTAAGGTACTTGCAACAAAACTACTGTTTCACCATGAAAGAACTTTTACAACTGCACCCACCCACTGCGCTTGGATTTTCAGTCACCTGCACATTACACTGGAATTTAGCCCAAGCAGCATCACGTATTACAAATATGAAATTTTGATGGCACTATATCACCACACAAAATCAGCACCAAGTAACATACAAACTTTCTAAGGGAAATTCCACTTTTTGCCCACAAATTACACCTATTTTTCCCTTTGCACCTTAAAAACTACCAAAAGTTTCAATTTCTTCTCAAAACTTCCTATATTTTTCAAATTGGAACCAACAATACCAAAAAATTCCTAGGGAAATTGCACTTTTTGCCCATAGATTATAGTTTCTAAGTGAATTATTTCACAATTTTATACTAAAAAATCTGCAGAAATCACACTAGGTATCTGCCTTGTTCTAACCGGCAAAAGTACAGTCAAGCATATCTAAATATAAAAAAAATAATCAAATCTGTGAACCATGGGCATTGTTGAGTTTCAACCCAAACAGCCAAATCTAATTATGGTCTCTTAAACTGGCACCATTTCGCAGGTTGCTCAAATTATTGCATCATTCCATTAACAGAGAAGGATGCGTGCAGTAACATTATATGGAAAAGACCTTTCTTACTTATAAAACAAAAAATATTATATGGAAAAGAGTCAGGATTTGTACAAGCCCCTAATATACAAGCCTCGTGCAGTCCCTTTATAAAAAAGAGGACCCCACCATGAAAAATTATAAAAAAAAAGCCCCACTTTTTTAATGAGACTTACTTTTTTCCAAAGGGCCAGTGCAAGGCTTTGTTTACTTTAAGCTTGTATCTAGTATTTCTCTAGATTGGGGCCATTTTCTTTCAAGAGGACCTTTGCAGCATCACTTATTCACACTAAAAAGATGTCAATAGAGCTTAGCAAGGTCAGAAATAAAATCATCGACAATTTTGAACTGCATGGCATGGCGCTCCTTGGATTGTCCATAAAGACAGAACTCAAGTACCTAGATACCAGATCAAAAGTAAACGGCCGTAATATTCAATTTTGTGACACCCCAACCAACTAGCATGAACCAGACATCTAAGAGGATAGAGACTCGCATCAACCTCTGCCCTGTGGACTTCATCCGCAGTTCTTAGTTTTGTTTTGGCTGCTGCTGCCCACTTAGGGCCTAACGCAGGCTATAATAGATCAAGTTTAACTCGTATAAAGTTTGGAATTTTGCCTCAAGTCTCATTGTTCTTGTAAGGATCTACATAAACCTCAGCCTCGTGGGCTTCATCTGCATTTCTTATTTGTGTTTTGGCTACTAGTACTCCACCTATGGCCTAACACAGGCTATCATAGTGGAAGTTTATCTCATTTAAGCTACAGACTCTCACCTCAAATCTTATTGTCATAATAAAATCCTGAATAGATAATATGACAGGAACCACTTACCAGAGGACATTTCTAAAGGAAAAAAAAGGTACTTCAGACTAATTATCCTAATTAATCGATACAAACTTTCCCAAACAAGGAGTTTCCTTCTCAGGATGACAAATTATACCTATAAAACAAAAGTACCTATCAGAAAAGGATGACAAGTTATACGCAGTGTGTACATCCATATCCACTTACCACAAACGCTGAACGGATCAGCTCCTCAACGTAATCAACGGTTGCCCCTTTTACAAAATCATATGAAATATTATCGATCACCAACTTAACTCCTTCCCTCTCAACAATTCTACAGAAAGTGAAAGATTTTTAGCAAAATTGAGTACAGCTTCTGATGAACACTATCCAATTAGAACAGAAACGGGTAAGCAATCACATGCAAACGCATTTACCTATCATCTGAGCTGGTTTTGTCATCCAGATTAAAGACATATTGGAACCCAGAACATCCCCCAGTTTCCACACTCAACCTAAGCATCTTTTCACCACCCGGTGCTTCGGTAGCTTGCAGCTCTTTCATTCTCTGCGACAGTTACCCACAACTTAATAATATGTAAAGGCATAAACTCTGGGACGTCAAATATTATGGAACCAGATAGTGATCAACATCCATCAAGACCAAATGGAAATTTCAATTTCAACGATTTTACAGAATAAATCTTCTGGGTTTCATTAATCTTGCAATTTTCTAAACACATAATAAATGCGATATTCTGTTCTTCCAAAAAATACATTTTTTTCAGTTGTTCAATTTCTTTCAGAATATGGGGAAAAATCCAATATGAAAAAATAATTTAATTCCCATTCTAAAAATAAATAAATAAATTCTGTGAGATATAGCGTACTCGGACCCAATTGTCGGTCAAGTGGACGGCATCGGGAGAAGGAGATGGAGAAGAAGGCGATGGAGAGGCTTCGTAAAGAGCAGAAGACGAAGAAACAGAGCTTAGAAGCCTTTGGTTCTGTCGGATTCGACCAGCCAGGTATGGCGCCAGGCGCTGAATCAGCGATCTCGGCATATCTTTCTGACCAAGAATTTTCTCAGAACGCCATAGCCATATTCTTTAGCTTCGGGTTTCTGGATCCTTCCTTGATGATTTCTCACTCGGACTCTAAAATATTGGGCCGACTCGAACTCTGAACTAATTGGGATTCACTCGGACTCTGAAATAATTGGGCTCCCTAGCTCAGGCCCATAATCACCATATCGACTAAACTGCATGTCGTTCCTCTTTGGATCTTTATTTCCTTTATCTGTAACTTCTCTCAGCTCCGCTTCAGCAATCTCACGATGACTGTAGTTGTAGTTGTACGGTACTCCGAGTCAGAGGCAAAGTCAGTCTCAACTAATCTCCCAGGCTCTTCTCACATCCATTTTATCGAACACCTGGCCTTCCTCGCGGTGATGGACTCCATTCCGCCCGGTAGCAAAGATAAAGGGTAAATTCCTGAATTCTACCTAGGACAATCTAGCCAAGTCCTGAATCCTACCAAGTACTGTTTTGTGCTTCAAATCTATGCAGATCTAATGCTTCATCCTTTTTCTATATATTTGAACGAATGTATCCAGATCTTATCGGGTAAAAGAAAAAGATGCAGGCCAGTAATTCGTCCAACGAAGATCAGAAGTTTCTGGTACGAAGATTACAGATCTCAGACAAAAGCAAGGGTTTTATAGAGCTGCTGCGGCAACTAACCGTTTGTGACTCTGTTTGTGACAATGACTTTGAAGATCGATTTCATGAGATCAGCTCCCTTGGAGATTACCACGTTATTTGTGTCATAGAAGATGAATCGTCTGGGAAGATCATTGCAACTGGGAGTGTGTTCATTGAGAACAAGTTTCTGAGGAATTGCGGCAAAGTTGGGCGCATTGAAGATGTTGTGGTCGACTCCAATGCTCGGGGGATGCAATTAGGCAAGAAAGTCATTGCATTCCTCACGGATCATGCTTGTTCTATGGGTTGCTATAAGGTGATTCTTGACTGCAGTTTGGAGAATAGGGCATTCTATGAGAAATGCGGTTTCAAGCAAAAGGAAATTCAGATGGTCAAGTATGTTGTGTGATTTTCTTACTGCAATTTTGGTAGCCATTGGTGTCTGGTTTCTATTAGAACGAGGAAAACCAAAATAACTTGTGATCATACTGTAAAATTCATAGCATCAAGATGCTCTCTAATTTCTAGGATATTAGCAAAATTCATCGATAAATATAGAGTTGAGAAATGCTAATCATCACCTTTTTAACCACCATCATTTCATCATGAGTCCAGACTTGCCAGTTTATTATCATCCAGATTTGTAAGGCATGAACAAATCCCATCAATAAATTAGCTGGTGTCCATTGTTTTGCAAGTCTGGGAGTGGTGAATTGTAATAGGGACTGTTTGTAGCTTTGTAATTCTATTATCTTAGTTAGAATCTTGTTAGAGTTGGTTTAGTCAACAATCACTGTTCTCTATATAGATGGCTTCATACTATAAGTTGATTTACTTTAGCTTTACAATCTAACATATCAAATCAAATCAAATCACGTTATTTTATGAATTTATTTTTATAAAATTTCTTTGTATGTAAAGTATTTATTGTCAATGAACATAGGT
>QEOT01006292.1:23434-62266 GCA_003123785.1 Pterocarya stenoptera
TGTGCATACATAATCCCCCAGTCATTTCTTCTAGCAGAACGTACTTCGTGGTAGGCTTAATACGGCATTTTGATGTATAATTGCAGGCCCTGATTTACCCCTGCTCGTGTTCATTTTTCACGGTAAACCTTTGAAGGTCCATTCATATTGATTGTCTATGCTACCCTTCGTAAGCACTTTAAAAAAAATTTATACAAAATAAATAGAAGTTTAATATAATTTGACGTGCATCTTTGTGGCACATTTACATCAGCTGGGTAGACTCGAAGACGTGACTGTAACAGCTTCACCCCTTCCCCTCTTAAGGTTCGTGGAGATCATCATTGTATATAAGTAATGAAAGTTGACACTTTGAATTTGGTGACTATTAAGAAAAGAAAAATGTACACGAGAGAATTGGAATCGGCCCTGGCCGGTATTTTCCCCGATTTACTGGAATGATGACACCACAAAAGATATAATTACATTCCTAAGGGATCTCAGAAGACTGCAGATGTTAGGAAATCATCAAGTAATAAATATGAAGCATATGATACTTTGAACTCTACACTGATGTATAAGTAGCTACAGTAATGTCCTATCCTTCATCTGTAAATGGCAATTTGCGGATAATGTCCAATTGAATTGTATCACAAGGCTTCGCAGTCCAATCTGCTTCCTTCGGTATCTCGGGAGACTGCAGAATCCATCCTTACTCATATTCCCCAGCTTGCTCGGTGAAAAGCTTGGCTTGGAGGGAGGTAGCAGACCGAGATAGACCATGATGTTCTCAGAGAAAAAATACCACGAACTCAGCTCTCCAAAACAACAAATGCAACAGTGGAGTGATTGTCGAGTATGAAAGCACCATTCTAAAAAGAGCATCCAAGGGAGTCGGGACTTGTATGCCTGCAAGAGATAGCAATCAGCCATCAAACTAACATCCAAGGGGCTCACTGCCATGAGAAATTTTTAGCATTTTCAGATTCAAGTATCCTTCAATTTTCAATCGATAAAAATAGCATGCAACCAACTAAAGAGTTTTGTTTTGTTTTTTTTTTGTTTTTTATATTATTAACTAAGAGTCCAGGAACCAAAAGATTAACCTGCTAATCAAAATGACCACCAGGAGTCACATTGCTTCTTTCAATGATATATATCAATGTACTTGCTTTGTTATTAAACTAATTGATCATTCTACAACTATTAACTTGTTACAAATTGTAGCTTCAAGAAAATGTTTGAAATATTATATTAACATATATCAAATCATTTCATATGTTGGTTATGTTTTGATTAAAGGCCGGAAATGTCTACTTTAAAGAGTAACAGACTTACAGTGGTATCTACTCAATCTGATTTCTCTCTCTCTCGGAATCTCAAATCCCATTCCTTGGCCTCATAGTCTTGTTCAATAAAGTCCCGGTCAGTGCTGTAGACAATTCGATCCTGTCCTATGACTGTTCTCTGAGCCATGTCCTGAGCACTGAGGAGCTGGATATGGGGACAGACATCAAGTTAATTATTCATGCAAAGGTCATCTATGCTGAAGAAATTTTCAACACGCAGAAGCAAAGTCAACCCTAACAAAATGCTACTAATGGCACAGAAGTCCACAAGACACTTTTTTTTTTTTTGGACAAGAAAATTATTTTTGAAGAAATAAACTTCATCCCCATGGCACATCGGGAACTAAAGCAATTCTCAACCTTTTCTAGATAAGCACCAATATAGTACCTTCCGTCTTAGTGAAATATCAGGCAATTCAAGTGCCCGAGCACGCTGTTGCCGAGCTCGGTTTCTCTTTTCTATTTTAGCATTACTATTGCGGATGAAGAACCACCGGATCAAAGGAATTGCAAAGAAAGAACCAGCATAGATCTGCAAAGTAATTGTTCAATAAATAGATGCAACCAAAGATAAACCAACATTTGACAACATTGCCCAAGACTGCGGTCTTATATTTGTAGAAAGTTAAAATCATGCAAACACAGCAAAAGAAAAAATTAACAGTTCTTATGAGAAAAAACTTCAATTTGAGAAAGTGCTTGTATATCGGTTCCACAAGCAAACAAAAATACTCCAATTTTTTTCCCATTGTTAATGAGTTTTATCCCATGTCAGCAAGTTTAAATTCTAAGTAGTTCAGATCAGCCAAAAAGTGGATGAGGAGAACAGTTCTATTGTATGTTAAACTGCAACAAATGACATACAAAATTCAAGAAATTCAACCCCCTGCACCACCAGGACATCAATGAAGTTTACTTTGCTGGTAACTGTAATTAAAAGAAATTTTAGATGACCAAGATATGAAATAATGAAAAGTGTTTGACAAAGCCACAATGATATTTGTTAAAAAGTTGACAAATCACAAAAGCTGCTAGCCATCAAACTTAAAGTGCAATGATATCATAAAATGACTAGAAAAAATACTTGGTATCGAGTGAAGGGGATAAATGAAAAATGTATTCTATATACATACACACATACATGTGTGTTTGTATGTATTTTCAGAGAAGATGATAGATCAAGAACATTTATGTTGATAAAAAAGTATTCAAGACATGCTTTGACCTTTTCTCTGATATTTACTTAATTTATGGTTCTGCTCATAAAGTGAAAACTACAGAACTAGTCATCCAGAACTCAAAACTTGAACCATATAAAGCGGACTGTTCATATGGAATCTAATACATCAAATCATACCTGAAGGAGAGGAAATATATCGGAAACAAATCTAATTAACCCACTAGGTTTAACTGCAATTTCCCTTCAAAAAAAGAAAAAAATGGGAACATTAGGGCAACATCAAGGGAAGCCACCCAGCATCAATTAACAATTAGAGAACCATACTTTAACATGCTTCCGAGAATAATGACACCAAGTAGGTTAAGCCCACCCAGCCCAATTACCATAGCTTTCTGTGAAGTGCTAGTTTTACTGCAAAGAGGGGTGAAAAAAGGAAAATGAAAAGAAATAAACATGTCAATAAAGAATCACAGATGAAGTTTTGCCACATAACTTTTGGCATGGGGGAATATATAACCTGAATTCCCATTTTCTCTCCTTGAAAAACTTCTCAACCCCTCCAACCCAATCAGTCCACGTTCTTCCCACATATTCCTTTTTTCCACTCCTTCGAGAGGCAGTACGCTGTAGAGATGGAAAACGATAAAGGATAGTTCCCTGCATAATAAGCAACTGGCAAGTAAATGCAAAGGGAACATTTTTGTACCAGATGCTTTGATGTACGGAAATTTCACAGGTAGCATTTTTGGCATTAAGATCTGAGTGCAGGGCATATCAATGGTATAAGATAGATAAAAAATTATTGATAATACACAGTATCATAGCTTCCTAAATTTGATCTGAGGAATCAGTTCAAGGTCTCGACAACTGACATTCTTCCAATAAATTGTTCTGACATACCTCTTCATCTATTTCAGGCTGACCATCAAACCGCAAAAGAACAGGTAAGATGTATGATTCATCATTCTGGAATCAACAAAAAAAAAAAAAAAGAAAACAAGGTGAAATGAAACAAACAGCGCATCTGCAGTGTAAGAACTAAATGATTGATTGTAAATTCCACTAACAACGAAAAAAATCAAATAAATTATGTCTTAGAATTATGATTGCAGTCTTTGCAGACAAAAAGGCAAAACTATTAATTTGTAGGCAAGTAAATCTGAATACAGTTTGAGAAACTACAATTATGCTCTTGAAAAGGGGTGAAAAGAAAGACTGCAATGTAAAAGTATCAAGTTCAAAACTTTAAGATCCAATAAGCACCAGAATTTGAATACTCCGAAGTAATCATGGAGATGATCTCAAATGTTGAGGGAAGGAACTTTATTTAATGAGAAATGTAGAGAGAAAGAACTTGGACCAATAATCAACAGATGATAGTAAAACACAATCGATTAAATAAAGCATGGTTTAAAACAGGAAAAATCACGACTTCTTGAATTATTGGTAGAGAAAAAGAGGGAGAGCAAAGCAATACTCCATGAAATATAATCACAATGATATGTGATGCAAGCTATGGTGCTCCCAATTCAATAGCTAAACAACAAACTTGCAATGCATGATAAAAACTAGACTAAATCAAACATAAACTTACTGTGGTCCCTTCTGTAGTTTCTACATCGAGATATGGAGCAAGTTCTTCAGCTGTGACAACACCACCATGAGAAGTTATGTATTGCCCAATCTGCACATAATTTTCAGGAAAATTATTAAGTTATTGCATTCTTCTTCCTTTTTCTTTTTAACAGTACCATATGCCCATGTTGATTTAGGGCTCATTTGGACACTTCGAATATCTATAAATAGTAGTGAAATAGTTTGTGAATAGTAGTGAAATGGTTTGAGTTGAGATGTTTTATTGAGTTTTGGAAAATGAGGGAGAAAAAGTTGAATAAAAATATTATAAAGTTAAAAAATTGTTTGAATACAATTTATTATTATTATTTTTGTTTTGAAATTTGAAAAAGTTCTATTGTTTTTTGTGTTTTGTTTGAGAGTTTGAGAAAGTTGTAATGATTAGATGAAAAAGTTAAAGACTTGAAATTGAAAAGTGTTTTATGCTTGAGTGATGTTTGGGAAGGAAATATTTGAGAATACTTGTGTTCCCAAACAAGGCCTTAATTACATCTTTCCTTTGTTATCTTTTTTCTTTCTTATAACTCATATTCCCAAAAGGACTTAAACCTATGACCTCAACCACCAAAAGGACATATTAATTACCTCTTTTCTTTCTTATAATATTATCAGTAGAGAATGAGACAGGGAGAAAGTACACTTGTATAGCCCAAGTACACAAGAAGTATACAGCTGAGAACACCGAGTTACTAGTAATCACACTTAGATAAGAACTATCTCTTCTAAACCACTCTTTCTAGAAAGACATGTAAAGAAGTAAGGAGGTACTACAACGGTTTCAGAGAGGAGAAGAGTTTACAAGCAAAAACAAATCTAAAACAAGATTAAAAAACAAAAAGGCAAGAGAATAACAAAATTAAACCCAAAATACAAAACTAATGGAGTTTATATAAAATCTTGAAAGCAATGGACAACTGAATTGAGTGCTAAAATATTACCAACTTCCATCTCTCTTCTTCGATTCCTTGATTTGGATCGCCATCCCCAAACACGAATGAAAATATCTAAAACACAACAATATATAAAATGAATGTATTTTGAGATGGCCAGTAAAACAAAAAAATCACAATCACTTCTATCACCTACAGATTCAATGAAGTTCATCTCCTGATCGTCTGTTTGTCTTTGTCGTCTCCTATAGTAATATGGATCCCAGTACCTAAATAAAATGAAACCAGAAACACATTCTTGCAACTCTCAAGTATACAATTGCACGAATCTTAATCTGCCTAGTTGACCTTGAATAATATGATAGGATGGATGTCTTCAAAAAGGCAATGCTCATCATTATCAGACAGAAGCATCATACATATTGTTATCCACAAGAAAATTAGCCAGAGACCACGGAAAAGTCTAATAAGAACAATTTATCAACAGTCCACCACTATAAAAAACCAAACTCACATATGCATAGAATATCAAACACTTACATGATACTTTAGTCAATCATAGAATACCCTTGTACAGAATGACAAACTCTTACAATTTTTTTTTTTTTTTTTTATGACTGACAAACTCTTACAAGATTTTACTAGTAACCTTAAGTTTTCATACTTTGATCCTCTCAGTTACGATTCCAATGATCAACTAACCATTTGAATCTACATGGCATGTCAGTCAACAAAAGAAAATCACACTTATATGGTCCTATAAAACATGTGCTGCAAGTAATACTTCTCATAATCCTGACGCGACATAGAATATTACCAGAACAAGTCTGCTGGATTGAAGTAAAAGTTAAAACCCGAATCATATGCTCTACCTCCACGTCTTCCACGACTGTCCTCGTCACTGTTACCAGAAATGCCTTTATCCGTGTCAGCATATTACAAAGGATTTGTTTAATAAAGGGAAATGCATAAAGGTCAAAATACGTGCAAGTTTTTGAACAATAGAAGGCCCGAGATTACCTTCTACTACTACCAGACGAAAGAGCAGCAATAATTGTGGTATAAACAATTATAACTGAAGCAATCAGTGCAGTACCAAAGGAAATCCTCACTAAATACCCAGCCGTAGCCTGTCAAGTCAATTTTACAGACGATACACCATTATTTCCTAGGATGGCGAATCTGAACATCAAAATTAACGAGAATACATACCTTTGCCTTCTCAATAACAGGCTCAACTTTGAATCTAAATGACTTGGCCGCAAGCTTTGCTCGATAATCTTTGGGAAAAACATAGAGAAGATCACCCTCGTCCGAAACCTGTAAGAGATCATCTTGAAAACAATTGACTTCACCAAATCAAGCACTTCAAGGACCAACAGCATCCAAAACTATAACTAGCCAATCCAAATGTACAATTCCCTCTCACATCGTATCATATGCACTATCTTTTAAACATAAAGAAAAAAAAAAAAAAAAAAAACAGCACGCTTAAACTTGAACATCCAGAGACACACATATACATCTAGTTTTTAGGAGCGCATGTAAGTATGTTTATACCTCCAAGAAGCCATTGGTGTCAGCAGCAAGAGCTTGCAAGGCCTTCTGAGCTTCATTCAACTTAAGCCCGGCTTTGCTCGCCACGTCACCAATGGTGACCCTCCCTCCAAAGGCGTCCACGGCCTCCATCGTCCGCTTCCTCACATCAGAGGGTAAGCTATCGCTCTCCACTGAACCTCCAGGCCTAATCGCGGAAGGTACATCGATACCCGCTCTCACGGCCCCAACCAAAACCCTAGGTTCGCGAACTTTCACAGGGATTCCAGGGGAAAAAATCGGTGTTTGGTAGGGAGGAAAGGTGAAGGAATGTTTACGAAAAGGGGGGGAGGGTTTAGGGTAGAGGTGGCAAGAAGTTGGAGAGATGGTGAAGCACATGGAAATAGGGGCCATTGAAAGTTCGGGAAAAAAGCCTGAGTTTTTTCAAGTTTTAGCCATGAAAGAGAGGAGGGTTCTGCAATTTGCAGCGGCAGTAAGGTAGACTCTGTGGTACAGGTATGTTAACGGTATCGCTTGGCGAGTGGCTCAGAACCAGAGTAGATTATTTGCTATTATTATTATTATTATTATTATTATTATCAACCCTTTTATCTTTTGGGCCTTGAATCGAAAATTGGCTCTCAAATTTGGATTGGACAGAGCTTTCGCAATCTAAATAATCTTTACAACTTTTTAATATTTATTAAATTTCATATTTTATTTTTTTTATTTTTTTTAATAAATAGTAAGTAAAAAATTTGAAATAGTTTAAAAAAAATTAAAATTTTTTTTTAAATATTAAAAAATATTTAAAAAGAGTAATTCTACATAGAAGCCACTGTAACGGTACACTCGTTGCACTCACTACATGACTACCGTTAGATTTTTTTTTTTTTCCATCTTCTCTATGTGTGATTTAAATGATGCCACATCATGTGTGTAAAATAGCTTCTCCAAATAGTAACTTTTATCTATATTTATTCTTTTGTTAAAGGGCAAGGGTAGATATAATGAGCGTATAACTGTCATATAAAGTTTTTTAAGAAGTTACAAAATTTATTATTAAAAAATTAATTTTTTTTATATATAAATTCCATATTTATTCACATTGTACAATTTTTGTGCATTCAACTGTAGATAATATACATCATTTCTTTTTGTTGAAAGCCTCACCAATTTCGCTTTTGATTTTTTTTTCATCTTTTTCATATTGGTCGGCACCAGTAAAATAAATGGGAGAATTTTTATTTCGTCGAGGGAAAACGTGAAATGAACAAACTATATTATAAATAAAGAGAATACCAACCTAACAATGAAATTTTTCTCCTTGAAAAGTGAAGAGAATATCAATCTAATTGGGCTGGAAGACGAAGTTAGCTTCGTTCTCGGGGAGTATTTTACTTTTGTCACGAAAGTGTCGTCGGCACTCCTCCATATGCCACGCACGACAACATAAATCTTTACAACTCCTTTTTAATGTTCTTGGCAAAAAGAAAATGCAAGACCTCTTTTATATTAGATTTTGTGAAAGTGAACAAATAAAATGAGAAACTTTTTGGATAACACCATACAAGAGGCACATACATTCAAGCCCCGTATCAAACATTCCTAGAGATCATATTTTTGTGTCCACCAACAAATTCTCAGAGTATCTCAATACCAACACAAGTCAGAAATTATTCTTCAAGTCCGAAGTGAAGAAACACAAGGACCCTTGCTCTTGATTGTGGCAGCCTCGTGGAAAGCCTCTCTCACCTGCAATTGAAAAGACCAAAGAGAATCCCACATATTGCTTCCTTTTCTTGCAGATTAAATGAAGTTATAATGTGTTCCCATTCCACACAAATGCTTCTGATAGCCACGTCTAAAACTTGTACATACAATAAGTTGTACTAAATATTGGACTATTGAACTAGAATTGGCAGAGATTATATATCTTCCAATTTATAATCCATGTTTTCATGTTGTCAGGACCCACTATATCTCTTCAGTCACATGTATATGTTTCTTTCCCTCAAAAAAAGGTGCATGATATCAACATCAGAAATTTCCCTGGCATATAAACTTTCTCGATGGAGGATCTTTGCCTCGTTAGTACGTTACCAATAGCACCACCATTGGTTCTGCACGAGGCAGACAATGAAATAAAAATCCAATCTGAAAAAATGTTGATATGTTCAATTACCAATAACATTCGCTTGGCGCTGCACCAAATTTCTTGAATTTGCAAGGCCATCCATCAACCTATTATATGCAGCAAGATCAGGTAAAAACCCTATATCCAACATCTCATCCACCACCGCTGCCCCCTCCTTCCTTTTTCCCTCTCGCGTATAACCGGACACCAAAATACTGTAGGTTGTTTCATCTGGTTCAAAACCCTTGCTTGAAGCCAGCAACCTCAATCTATTTGCATCCACAGTTCTACCCATGTCACAAAGTCCTTGAAGGAGACAATTAAATGTCACACTATCTGGAACTATGCTCTCCCTAAGCATCCTCTCCATCAGCACAAATCCCTCATCAATTTTCCCGGACCTCCTCAAACCTTCGATCAAGGTGGTACAGGAAATCAAGCTTGGAGCGTCACCTTTCCTCCATAACTCATCCACAATCCCCAACGCTTTACCTGTGTTTCCTTTCTCACAGAGCTCCTCCATCAGACCAAAGTAATCATACCCACGAGGCAAAACCCCTTTCCTTGATAAATCACTCAATAGCTCACATGCCTCCAGAACCCGACCTCCTCTACGAAGCCCATCAACCAGTATCTCACAGGTCACTCTTGAAAACTCGCATCCCAATTCAATCATCTCGTAAGCCATTGCAACCCCTTCATCAAACTTCCTCTCCCTAAAGAACCCTCTAATCAAGGTATTAAAACTAACCACATTTGGACAGCACCCCTTTTCTCTCATCTCCTTAAACAACTCCAGAGCTAGCCCAAACTGTGAATTACGACAATAACTACTAATTAAAATGTTAAACGTATACACATCCGGCTTAACCCGATCCTTGAGCATTTTATCATAAAGCTTTAAGCCATTATGATGCTCCCCAGATTTCACATATCCATGTATCAATATGTTATAAAGCGCCACATTAGGCCTCCCGTCGATCATTTTTCTCATACATTCAAAGGCAACCGCAGCATCATTTAATTTTCCAACTCTAGAATAAGCATTGATCGAAAATCTAAAGATGGGTTCGATTCGAGGGCAGGAGAAGATACCGTCGGAGCAGGGGCAGGGGTTAGAAGCCATGAACCGGAGTAGGGATCCAAGGTCGTCGAAGCGGTCGGTGATAGCGAGAGTGCGGGCCATCCATTCGAACGTAGAGTGGTCGTGACGGAACGAGTCGACGGTGGAGGCCCAGTTGAAGACGTGGAAATCGTAGTGAGTGAAAGCAGGGTGGCGGTGGAGCTTGGACTTAAGGAATTGGAGGAGGTGGGTGGGATTGAAGGGCGGTTTAAGATGGGCCATGAGGAAGCGGAGGAGGTGGTCATGGTGGTTGGGTTTATGGGTGTGGTGAGAAAGAGTGAGAATGGGGAGAGGGGTGAGAGAGTCCGATGGTGGTGGTAGTGGGAGAGAGGGGTCTGGGATCGGAGAGAGTGGTGGTTGTGGTGTTTTGGAAGATAGGAGAGCTTTAGGATTGCGCTTCAGAAGCTTCTTGAAACCCATTCTGCCCCGAGCCGATATATTTGCAGCAAAAGAAGACAGGTGCCGTGCTCGTTTGCCTCTCTCTCTCTCTTGTCAAATTCCACAGAAATTCTTCTTCGTCTTTTGTTCTCGCGACTGTTGATGTTGTTAATGGAATAAAATGTCTAGCATATCAGGCTAACAATTTTTTACTCGATTTGTGCATTTGATACAAAAAAATAAATATAAAATTAGGATCAGATATAATCAAATTCAAATCAATCAGATTAATTTGAGTTTGATCCTATTATTAACAAGGTCGTGTTGAAACTTGAATCAATCCGCAGGATCGTGAGCTGTCCAAGTGATCCACTCAACAAAAATAAATATAAAATAAAAAACTTCTCAAATCATTTTGTTCGCATAGACCAACTTGTGATCTGCCACAACTTTTATTATTTATTTTTGTTAAAAGGTGATTTGCAGATTGAAAAACTTAGTACTAAGTAAAGTATGGTGCAGTTGAGATGATAAAATTTAAATTAAAAGTTAAATAAAATATTATTATAATATTTTTTTAAATATTTTTTATTTGATAAAATTGTATTCTGTATAAAAATTTATAAAAGATAAAATGATTAGAATAAATTAAATTAGATAAGTTGAGAGGTTTGTATTTCTAGTTGTAGTTTTGTGTTTTTAAACAGGGACGAGGGAATATATGGATTGGAGAGATTTTCATTAATAGTCGTTGTAAGGGTTTCCCCTTCCTCTGCCTTAGCGGGTCTGAGAAAGGTAACTAAGGAGATTCTTCGATCCTGCCCACAGTAGACTTCCCTAGACGCAACCTCCATGTGGGAGCATACTGCAGGGAGATAAGATTTGTCGACTTGGAGACCCCTTGAACAGTACCTAGCCTTTAAGTGTCTATCTACATAATGGGCAGAGAGTAAAGTGGACCCTCGATCTCCTGACATGGAAGATATCGACAGACCTCCAAGGACGCTAACGGGATAAAGTAAATCAGAGAACCACGCCGTATTAATAATACAACTACCCAAGCTACACGTCACATTAATTATATTGTCGCAGACCCACACCGCATTAAAGGATTCTAACAAATAAACAGTATGAAAGACACAGACTTTATGGGGGGACAAAATTTGTCCTCCCTAGACTTCTGGTATAAATAGCAACTCTCGAATGCTATAAGCTTTTTCTGATTTCTAAGTTCTCTTACTTATTTATAAACTTCCAAGAGACTTTATTAACTTTGGCATCAAAGACTCTTCGACCCCAATGTCACCCTCTTCCAGTTGCATTCTTCTTTATTTTCACAAGCCCAATTATAAAGACACGAGTTATTGGAACCTAATTCAAAAGCATATAAAACATGACGTTAACAGTAGTAATGAAGTTTTGATTGGGTTTTGTAAAAGTAGTGAAACCATTAAAATAAGTTTGGATGCAAAAATTCTTGAGTTAAGTTTTTTAGAAAATATAATAAAATACTCTTAAAATACAATTAAAAAAATAAAAGAACTTATTTGTGTTGAGAAATTACATTTTCAAATCAATGTGCAAAAAATTATAATAAAATATTTAAATGGTATAATTTGACTTGAAAGATAAATTTTAAGATTTAAATATTATAAATTAAATATTATTATTTAAGTAGTGTAGATGGTGTGTTCTACACAACTACTTGAAAATAAAATAACTCAATTATATTGTTATCAACACTGGATAACTATTATTTGAGTGTCAAATATAACCCAATCTAGGCCGCCTCTGGTGGGTGGAAAACACCGACCATTGCAAATGGTTAGATCTAAATTGTTCTTGGTGCTAGACCCCCCTCCCCCGCCCCAAGTTATGGCAGTTGCTGTTTTTTGTTTGATTGTTAATTTTCAAAAATTTTTAATTTATCTAAAAAATGATTTAAATGTTTTCAATGTATAAAAGTCTCTTTTTTTTCCGATCAGAGTGTTCTGATTGATTTGGGGGGTGAAATGAGAATTTTGTATTTTTTTTTTAAGTTTAAAATATTATTTTTTAATTTTGAGATTTTAAAATTTTGAATTGAGATTTGAAAAAGTTGTATTGAAATTTGAAAAAATTGAATTGTTTATTATATTTTATATAGGGATTTGAAAAAGATGTAATGATGAGATGAGATGAGATAAAAATTTTGTATTTTGTCTTGTGCCCCAAACCTATCATAGTCTTGAAAATTTTGTATATTGCATATTTGACATTAGAACATCTTTACTAAAAATGATTTTGATATACACAACACATTATACAATATATTATATAACAATATTATAAAATAAGGGCATTATCGTAAAATGCTATTACTTTTATAAGATGTTTTGTAAAAATACCTTCTTTTGAACATATTATTATGTAATATTTTGTAGAATGTATTGTATATAAATGATTTTCCTACTAAAAATGTACCGGAGTTTAGACGAGATTTATTGCCAAACATCCCTTAACATTTGAAGTGCACTCTTGCCCCTCGGTCTCAACCTATAAAACCACTCAGCCTCTCTTATTGGTACCTGTAGCAATTCGGCTCATCACGATGGCTCAAAGCCTCCATACAATCTCAACACGCGACTTGAGCTCGCTCCAACCTTTAGCCTCTTTCTATAGCCAGAACAGACGAAGAATCGTCAATGCTATTCCTTCTCCATTTTCCAGTAACATTGCTTCAGCTTCACCTTTTTCCCTGAAGTCTTTCGTACTTGGTAAAATTTTATTTTCATTGCTTGTCACTATTATTGTCATTATTAACTATTTTCTTTTGATGCAGGTTTTTCACGGTTGTCCATTAGGTGTGCTGTTCGTTTCCGGCCTTGCATTGATATACACAAGGTACCCAAAACTGAAAAGTCTATCTATGGTATTGGTCTTTGCCTGTTGATCTCCTTCTTCAACTTAATGTGTTTGACAAAAGGTCTTGGAGATACGTTTTTGCGATATTGAAGTTTTGTTGGCTCAACTTTTGGTTTATGATGAAGGTTGTCTACTACAGATTTTTTGTCTCAAAAATGATTTCGTCAGTGCTTTTTTGTCTGTCTAAAATATGTAAAATGTGATTCTATTGAAGTTTTAGGTTGACCCGTATATGTTCTTGGGTGGTATAAAGGCCATAAAGGGGAAACAAATGCTGCATGAGTGGTACATTTTGTTATTCCATGCAGTTGTGCGGTACTGTTTTTAGGGCGGACTTGAGTAATTTTCTACTAATATCATGTTTCTAATGTGGTTTCTTATCAGGGGATAGTGAAACAGATTGTTGGGTCAACCCTTTGGGACCTTCGGGATTCTAAGGAGGATGGGTCAATGCTCGTGACCAATTTTGAATCAGATAAGTCAGCCGCTGAGTTTGCGAATTTATACAAAGAAGATGGACTTGCAGGTGGTCATGTCATCATGCTTGGAGCTGATCCTTTGAGTAAAAGTGCAGCCATTGAAGCATTGCGTGCTTATCCTGGTGAATTTTTTTGCTCTTTTCTGGTATGTTGCGTTTGTGGTTACTTTCGTTTACTTGTTTCCTTAATTACGATTTATTTCTTTTAACTTGAATTTTTGGAAATTATAATTATGGATGTACTGTGTTTCTTTCTGCTTCTTCTTCTTCTTTTTTGTTTGATAAGTGGATCTACAGTATTTCACCTTATAAGAAATCTATTTATCTGAAATAATTAGAAGAATAATTGTCCGAGCTGATCAGTTTTGTTCTCAAAACTTCAACTTGCATTTTTGTAATGTGGTTTGGCATTTGCACCACTCTAATTCCTCATGCTGAGACATTCAGCCCACGAAATTGAGCACCTGAGATTAGGTTGCGTTACCTTTAAGCTGTATAATTGATTTTAAGTTTAAAACTTACAGACTTTTCCTCTGCTGAACTTACTGCGAGGACTGGTAATAGGTGGTTTGCAAGTTGGAGGCGGGATCAATTCTGAAAATTCTTTGAGTTACATAGAGGAAGGAGCTTGCCATGTCATTGTCACATCAGTATGGGATAACCTTTTCTCTTAATTTTTTCTTAACATTTATACAGAAATATGAAATACTACTTTGGTGATATAATACAATTTCTAATCTTTCTCTTTTTTGATAAGTGTTTACAATCTTTCTTGATTACCAAAATGTGTATGAATTTCCAGATAATGAGCCATTCTTCATTTTCCTTTATTGTAGATTCAGGTATGTGAGATTTGTATAATGTTAACTTGAAATGGGGGGGATAGCCTCATGGGCTGACCCATTGGAGCCAGTAGCACTTCTTGTACTGATTTAAGTATTGCTACCTGTCTTAGAGATGGAAAGCTGACTGCTTCCATGAAGAACCCATATCTATTCCCCCTCTCTCCAAGAAAAAAAAAAAAATGATTGTCTTGAAATGAAAGTGGCTGATCGTAAACCCAATTATTGTCATTGCAGGATATATGTCTATTACCTTGTATGAGTTCTCTGTGTATTATGTCAAAGCTACCTAAAGATTATAGGACTCTTTTTGCCTACTTGATTCTAGAAGCTACCTAAGTGTCAGATGTATTGGATTGTTGGTGTTGAACATGATAGAAGGAATATTTCCAAATGACCATTGAAGGGAAGGTAGGGTTGAATATAAGTTTTACTTCCAGAACTCTCTTGATCAAGGTAAATGAATATACCTTTATCTATTTTAGTTTAGTGCTCAAATAATGAAACTGGATCACAAATAATGGTGGTTAGAGCATAATACTTATGGGACAGAGATATTCGTATAACCACCTAACAAAAATAGTTTTACACGGCAGTTGATTCAAAGAATTTGGGCTAATATGCATAGACAATTTCTCTCAATTCAATGTTTAAATTGATCTCTATTATTTACCTTTTGGTTTCAAATTTTTTATTTTTATTTTTATTTTTTTATCTTGATTTCATTCACAGTATGTATTCAGCAATGGACAAATGGATCTTGAAAGGCTTAAAGACCTTGTTCGTGCTGTTGGAAAGCAGAGGCTTGTCTTCGACCTTAGCTGCAGAGGGAAGGTGTTAAAACAATTTCTAGATGTTTCTCCTTTATGTGTTGGGTAACTGGGTTCGAGCTTGAGGTTTCATCGGAAAATGTCCCCAGGCAGGAATTGGTGACATCTTACAAGCTTGGGCTTGATCCAGGTTTTGTACTTGTTTCATATATTCAAAGTCGTAGTGGTTGTTCAGACATGAGTGCTCCAGGGTTGGATGCTCTAGTGCAAGGAAGGATAAAAGAGGACAACAATTTTATAAGAAAGGGTCATGGATTAGACATAAAAAAGAAAAGGGTCATGGATTAGAATCGGAATCAGAAATAATATATTAGATCCTTTTTTATGAGCCCCCCTTTCGTTTTAGTATTCAGTTTCAACCATCCTCTTTGATGTGCTGACTTCGATTTGCAGGAAGGCAAATATGCAATTGTGACTGATAGATGGCAGACGTTTACTGATGTATATCTTGATGGCCAAATACTGGAGTTTCTAGCCAGTTAGGCAGACGAATTTCTGGTCCATGGTGTTGATGTCGAGGGGAAAAAGTAAGTCTTAATTGCTATCTTTAATTTAATCACAGGTTTTGCCCCATGCCTTGAGACTTTCTAGCTCCCTTAGGTTTTTAGAAGCATAGAGTCAGCTTTCAGATTATATATTATTTGTAAGATATCTTGACTTCTTGGGTTTTGTTTTGCCCATGGTCAGATAGACAAAGAGAGGGAAGAAAGACACTTTTGAATTGAGAATATAGATTGTACAAGTATCTCTGCTGTCAAGACAATTTACTTGAGACAATTTTTTGCAGGCTGGGAATTGATGATGAACTTGTGGCATTGCTTGGGAAGCATTCACCGGTGGGTAGTTGCGTTCATTATTATTTTTGTGATTTGTCTTTCAGATCGTCTTGCTACCTTCTCATTTCTTGGTTTGAAATTCGTAAATTGATAATGCCTGGGGCATTGGATTTTGCCAAAAGACTATCTCCATCTAGGCAATGACCGTCATATTGGTCAACAGTGCTGATAAGAGGTCTTTATATATATGATGGCAGATGAAATTATATAAAGACAAAACGGTAAAACCTTATTCGGTTAAAAGAATATAAATACCTAGGCAATACCCAAATGGGCAGAGAAAGATTCAACTCGTGCCAGATTACCTTCATTCGAACCATTCTCATAAGCTGTGAATAGTACATGGTGTGACCCTGGTGCTTTCGCTCCGAGCCAGTTGTCTGCAACAACCTTTTTTGACGTCAATGAGCTTCTATATTTTTTTGCCCTTTATGCATGCTATCTTAGACAACTTGTTAATACAGCATATGGTTTGGTGGTGCCAGATTCCAGTGACTTATGCTGGTGGTGTGACCGGAATGGCTGATCTCGAAAGGATTAAGGAGGCAGGGATGGGACGTGTGGATGTTACCGTGGGCAGCGCTTTGGATATATTTGGGGGCAACTTGGCTTACAAAGACGTTGTTGCTTGGCATTCCCAGCAGAAGGCTTTTACAGTTTAGAGCATCCATATACCATTCCCTATATCACTATTATCTCTAAATTATAGGAAAAAATTTAGGAAAAAGCTCAAAAACCCCCCTCATATCCCATTCCCTATTTTAGGATTTTGTTTTAGGGAACCATATATAGGGAACCACTATTCATTCCCTATCTCATATTTTATTAATATTTTATTCTAATAAATAAAATAAATTTTTCTTTAAATCATTTACACTTTTTCTTATATTCATATTTATTATAGTTTTAAATAATAATTTTAAAAATAATTTAAATAATTATTAAAATATTAAAAAATTAATTTTAAAAATATTATCATACCCATAAAAAAATAATTTAAATTTTTGTTTAAAATATTCACTAGAGTAATAGTTCAAAACGTAAGAAAAAATATTGAGTAGTTAAGTTTGTAAATGGAAGTGAGAGAAAAAAGTAATAAAGAAAGAATAGAAGAATATTATTTTAATAGAATAGAGAAAGGACAGGGAATGGGATGTAGAAGGTTTTTTGAAAATAAGTAAAATTTAGGATAAAATTATAGGGAGTGTCCTTTTTAGCTAAAATTTAAGAAAAATTTTAGAGAACCCAATGTGAATGCTCTTAGTGCCTTCAGTTGTTTCATTTGCGTATTCTTCACTTCCGTATTTAGCTTCTATGGTTTCATAAGCTTTGTATGCCAAGAGAATTCGGCTGTAACTGACGAGAGAGATCATCCCCTCTCCACTCACTCCTCTCTGTTCCTAATCTATCAAAAATTAGTAAGTTGAAAGAGATTAGTATAGCAAGATTTAAAATTAAAAAAAAAAAAAAACAAACAAATAAATAGAAGAGAGAATAACTGTTGGGAATATATGTGTGGATGTATGTATAAATATGTGTATGTATGTATAAATATTTACTCACACACTCCCTAACAAGTAACTGGTGTTATCTATTAATGAGATTTTTTTATAAAAATAAATTTACAAATTAAGGTGGCTTGATTTCTTGTGTTTGATTATAAATTTATTTTTATTGTAAAGTAGATTTTCTGTTATTAGATATTCCATGAACAAATATTGAAAAGATTATGATTAAAAGGATGCATCGTACTATTCTATAAAATTCAATCAACCCACCAAGAAAAGGGTATTGCGTTTTTAAAAGACACTGTGCTCAAGCTCATTTTCCACCAAGTAAAATTAATTTTTGAGACATTAAAAAAAAGTTAATGTTCGAAGAAAAAAAAGGGAAAACGAAGATCTGACTAAAGGGTGGCACTACAGCCCCCATTTTGGGTACCGATTAGTATTTCTTGTATATTTTTAATAATCTTAGACATTTAAAAAAAATCATAACATTATTAAAAAAATATTTTCTTAATTATTAAATAATAAAAAAGCAAAATAAAAAAATAATAATAATGTGAGGGCGACATTCTCCGGACACAGCATTTCTTATTTTCTTCTGGAATTGTCGAGATAATCTCAAGTTCTTAACCACGAACGCTTATGAGCGGTGATCCTCAAACTCACCTCCGTAACAGAAATTCAAACGAAAAGGCCAAGAACAAGTTAAAAAAAAAATGCTTCTCTGCTACCCTTCTCCAGTGTTTACCATACTCGGAACCTCAATTTCCACTCCAAGGAATTCCAAAAGATCTCGCTCTATCGTAATCAACTCCACGGCCACCGACCGGGCCACGGCTTCACCGCGGCGGAGACCTATGTCCGCCTTCGAAGCCCGAGTCTCTCTGGTCCTCGCTCTCGCCTCCCAAGCCTCCGCTCTCTCCCAGAGACGTACATGTTCACTATCAATCACCATTTTTAAGAGCCTTGCTTCTTAAGTTGTTGAAAGCAATCTCTGCCCCCGTTTGTTTCAATAATTTTTGGAGTTTTCGTGCAGTCTTAGTCGATACGGCGACCGAAGCTGTGAAATACGTGTTCCCGAAAAGGTTCGAGAGTCGGAATCTCGAGGAGGCTCTAATGGCAGGTGGTCCTTTTCGTTTGTTTATATTTTTGAACGTGAAATTTTGTGTCTATTTTTTTTTTATTTTTCTTGATCGGTTTTTTATTGAATTGGGCGTTCTTGGTTTTGTGTTTTATTATTTTGGGATTGTGTTAGTCCCGGACCTAGAGACGGTGAACTTCACTGTTTTGAGCAGGACAGACCAGTACGAGATAAGGGAAGTTGAGGTATGCAGTCACTTTAACGTTTTTCTTTACTCTGCCTTTTAGTCCTATGACTATTGTGATTCAGTTTTTAGGAATGTGATTCCATATGTACATACTTTGCTATAGCTTGTAAAAATATGAAAAATGTTAAATAGTCATGCAAGCCGAAAAATCTCTTCATGCTTGTATTATATCTAAACTCATAGAGCTGTGATTGCGCAAACAGCCCTATTTTATAGCGGAGACAACAATGCCTGGGAAGACTGGATTTGACTTCAATGGAGCTTCTCAGTCATTCAACGTATTGGCCGAGTACCTGTTTGGTAAGGTACTCTGAGGTTCTGTAATAAATTGTTATAATATCTCACTGTGATACTATTTGTAATGATATCTTTATTATTTTCTGCTTATCCTAGTTTTTGTGCTGTTTTAAGAATACGACCAAGGAGAAAATGGAGATGACTACACCTGTTTTAACGCGTAAGGCCCAATCTGTTGGGGAGAAAATGGAGATGACAACTCCAGTGATAACAAAGAGGGTAATGATGTTTTATATGCATCAGATGTCAATTGTTATTTAGTTCGCAGGTTATGGAATTTTTACTTGTTCTTGTGTTCTAAATTCATTTGTGGTGCTTATTGTGCCTTTCTGAACAAAGTCAACGTTATCACATGCTCGTGGGGCTTGAGCTGTCTAAGATTTTTATATTTCAGTTTGGCATTATTGCAGACCCGCTGAATATTGTAGTCTATTGGCATAAATTTGTTTTCTTTTGTTGCTTATGACATTACTACTTTCATATTTCTAACATTGTTCTTGAGTGCTTACAATCTATTTACTTCTTTCGGTTGATTATAATTATAGGAATTTCCCAGTTCCACATATTACTGAGAAACTATATTGTTTGGTCTTTTTTAGCCATGATGGTCTCTTTGATTTGTCCAAGAGCAGTTGTACAGTACAAAAAAGCTCAATTGTTAGAAGACTTTTTTTTTAATTGTTGCATCTGGTATGTTTTCTTTTTCTTTTCCTTTTTATCATGATCTGATACTCTTGCTAATGTATTAGCTGGAAGATCAAGACAAGTGGCAGATGTCTTTTGTCATGCCCTCAAAGTATGGTGCCAACTTGCCAGTGCCTAAAGATCCATCCGTGAGGATCGAAGAAGTTCCAAGGAAAATTATTGCAGTTCTTGCCTTTTCAGGTCTGTCCTTCCCTTAATCTGACAGCCCTGAGAGCTCTTTGGGTGCAGAAACTGGCATATGGATTATGAATCTTGTAATTTCACATTCATTCTTAGTTGTTGAACAAATGTTATTTGGCTAAGGCTGTCCCAAATGTTAAGAACATGGAGTCGGGCTTGGAGTATGTTGTTACGAACATGTGATTGTATGTATGAGTTCTGTGCATTTGGAGGTATGTATTTGTCATATGATCATAATTAAAGTAGTTCTTGTTTGGTTTGTGTGCTAATATAATGTTAATTGGCAATGAATCAGACTTCTGCCACAATAACCCTATTTTTCAGGAACAGAGAGTATCACGTTATCCACTCAAGTGTCTTGGTCTTCAACTGTGGATATGGCATGCTTATAATACCCTTTCTTTTTTTGCTTCAAATAGGCTTTGTGACCGATGAAGAAGTTACACGGAGGGAGTCAAAGTTAAGAGAAGCTCTGAAAAGTGATAGACAGTTTCAAATAAAAGAGGGTGCGTCAGTGGAAATTGCACAGGTGAGATCCCTATAATCAATTCCTTCGTACTTTGTAGTATGAGAGCCTCTTTCACACGTCAGTGACTTTCTGTACTTATCATTGTTGCAGTATAATCCACCATTTACGCTTCCATTTCAACGCCGCAACGAGATTGCACTGGAAGTAGAAAGGAAAGAAAATTAGCAATAGAGCAATTGTATAATCTTTATGTATACTGAATTTACACCCTTTATGTAAACAAAGTAAACATGCAACGCATTCAGGTCCCATAATATAACATCATACATGGTTGAATTGATACTTCTGATTTGTATATCTATTGACATATCTCTCTCAGTATTCCAAGTTTTAACATGAGATAGGTAATTTAAGAGTTCCTTAGATGCTGGATTCCAGTGATGGTTAACGTGTTGGAACTTGGCACTACTGAACTGTTACATTGTTCCTTGATGTTGTTGTAAAATATCTGTGCTGTCAAATTCCTAGTATCAAATATAGGTTATTTGAGTAATTATACATTGTAATTGAATCGGGACTAAGTCCAAATCGATTTGGAAAAGTGCAAAAATTGACAAAATTGAAGTTTGTGAGACAGACTCGAGAAAAATTTGTGAAATGTAGGCTAGCCATTGGCTTGAGTAAACATGGAAAATTTAAAGTTTTAATAGCATTTTGAGTCCTAATCTAAAATGTTTTTAGTCACCAAATTAACACTATAATTCCCTTTGTTTAAGTTGATGGAGAAAATTTGTCTTACATTAGCGCATGATAGTTTAAGCAGATATTTGCTTTCAGAGTTCTAGGAGAGGCTTGCATTTCCCCATGCATTGTGAGGTAGAGATAATAACAAACATGCTTCATAAAGGAAAGCATTCTGCAATAAAACCATACAAGGCATATGAACAGGAAGACAACTGTGATTAAGATGCAAATATCCAAATATATTAGAATTACCAGTTAAGTGTTCCCTTCTGGGGGATCCATTGTCTCCATTTCTTTTTGTTATTGTTATGGAGGCACTTGACACGATGGTGAAGGCAGTTGTAGATGGTGGTTTTATAGCTGGTTTCTCGGTGGGCAATGGTACTTATGGTTCTATCATGATCTCACATCTTTTATTTGCAGATGATACACTACTATTTTGTGAAGCGGAGGTGGGTCAAATTCAAGCTATAAGAGCACTTTTGTTGTGCTTCGAGGCTGTGACGGGACTCAAGGTAGACTGGGGCAAATCCGAGATGGTGGCGGTAGGGGAGGTGCCTCATATCACTCTACTAGCATATATGTTGGGGTGTGGAGTGTCTTCTTTGCTTATGGAATATTTGGGCCTTCCTTTGGGGGCCACTTTCAAAGTTAGAGGTATATGGGAAGGGGTTATTGAGAGAGTGGAGAAACGGTTGGCTGGGTGGAAACGGTCGTATCTATCGAAGGGAGGGCGACTCACTCTAATCACTAGCACACTTTCTAATCTCCCAACCTATTTCCTAGCTCTATTCCCGTTGCCTGCGGGAGTGTCGCATTGGATCAAGAAATTATTTTGGGCTTTCTTGTGGGGTGGGCTGGGGGAGGAAACCAAATTCCATCTTATTAATTGGAACAAAGTTTGCTCTCTAGTTTAGAGTGGAGGATTGGGTGTGTGCAATTTGAGGACTTTCAATAAAGCGCTATTGGGGAAATGGCTATGGAGGTATCACGTGGAAGGGGAGTTTTTGTGGAAGGAAGTCGTAAATTCTAGACATGGTGGTGCTTGGGGGGGTTGGTGCACTAATGAAGTGAGGAGGGGGGGTAAGGTGTGGGTTTGCGGAAATATATAAGGGGGGATGGCAATGCTTTGTAAACAATATTCGGTTTGTGGTTGGAGAGGGCACTCGCTTAAGGTTTTGGCATGATGTTTGGTGTGGAGAGTGTTCTCTAGAGAGGGCCTTCCCAGCTCTTTATAACATTGCGGCTAATAGGGAGGCTTCGATGGCAGATCTGCTGGTGTTTGCCCAAGGCTCTTATCAATGGAATATTTTATTCACTCGGGATAGCCGTGATTGGGAATTGTCTACTGTTTCAGAATTTTTTAGTTTGATATACTCATCAGGTAGACTATCGGCACAGGGTGATAGACTACAATGGAGGCGCATGGGCAGCAAGAAGTTCTCAGTTAAGACATATTATAAAATTCTGGCATCACAAGGTAATGCACATTTTCCGTGGAAAAGCATATGAAGGTCTCGCGTACCTTCCAAAGTGGCGTTTTTGTGTGGACTGCAGCACTTGGAAAAATTCTAACCATAGATAATTTAAGGAAGAGGAGCCTTATTGTGATGGATTGGTGTTGTTTATGCAAAAAAATGGAGAATCAGTGGACCATCTATTATTGTATTGTGAGGTGACGAGAGAGCTGTGGAACGGGGTATTTAGTAGAGTGGATGTCGCGTGGGTTATGCTGGCAAAAGTGGCCAACCTGCTTGCTTGTTGAAAGGGTATACAAGGTTGTTCTCAGCTTGCAACAGCTTGAAAGATGATCCCGTTATGCATCATGTGGTATACTTGGATGGAAAGAAATGCACGGTGCTTTGAAGATAGGGAGCGCACAATGGCGGAGCTTCAGAATTTTTTCATGAACACTTTACTCCTATGGTTTTCAGCCATTGTTCTTAATGGAAATTGTGTACATGAGTTCTTGTCTCTATTTTAGTGTTTTGAGAATGTATTTAGGTGTTTTATTGTATACTTCCTGTGTATATGGGTTATGCCTATTCTCATTCATATTAATGAAACTTACTTTTTACTGATCAAAAAAAAAAAAAAAAGAGTGTTCCATTCTGGAGGAAATTTCTTTCAGAGGTGGTGGGTATAATGTTGAATATGCTACTTGTTAGTGTTGTTACATCTAAAGAAGAATGTGCTACTATATTTTGCAGGGCACGGTCTATGGCCCTCACAATGAAGGGACCTGAGTATATCCAAGTTGACTTTTTTACGACTGTAGTGGAGAATCTCTATCTCTGTTTATGAAGCTCAGAAGAAAAGAGTTGTCAACAGGTGCCTCTTGCTTTGTCCACTTTCTGTGGCAATTGGAGTATTACATGTTCACTACTGGGCATCTTGTCAGCCTCTCTCACCTTTTATAAAGAAGCAGTTGCATCAACTGCATTGTGAATTCGGGATGAGGTATCTGATTCCCGGTCTTTGTCTACATCATTGTAGTAAAACAAACAAGCATGCAAATGCAATTCTATCCTTTCCTCCTCTCAGTTCTACTTTAGTCTGTCAGAGTATAATCAATGCAGATTCCCATATCAAGCAATTATTTGTTATTCACATATTCGAGTTAATTCTACCAAGGTTGAAGTGAGATCAAGACTTGTGTAGTTTAGTTAAGTTTTATATCTATTAACTTCTAATGGGCCATTTATCTAAGTGTATTCTCTACTATACTATGATTACAGTGACAACTGAATGATTCAGAGAACTTTTTAATGTTTTCTGCCTTCAATCATAAGAAAAAATCATAAATCCCCAACTTTCATTGTTGTCTTTAGTTACAGTCGTCACAGGCTGGGTAGATTGGCATATGGGTGAAGCACATGTGGGCAGGTTGGCATCTAAAAGAAAATGTTGCATCAATACTAAAAACTTGATGCAAATGAGAGATCCGTGCCCACAATATACAGAATAATGTCATCAAGTGTGCTCTAATGCTCATATAATTAAAATACTTTTATTTTATAAAATAAAATTGTCAAAGGTGTGCTTGAATTAAGTTTTTTTAGGGGAACATGTGGTGTCTTGTTTTGATGATTTCTGGGACAGCGCAGCACATCGGGACATTCCAAAATGAAGGGACAAGGAGCAGAGGCATAATGTTTTGGGACACATGGGAATGATAATCCAGTGACCCGTGACCAAGAAGACAACCGTGTTACACGAACAGGAGAAGATTGTATGTGCGTTTGAATAGGAAAAAATCTTCTATCATCTCCCATGTGGTGTGTTACACATTAATATGCATGTATTTAAATAGAATAATAAAAATGATAAATTATATGAGATGATAAATAATATTTCTCGATTAAGATTAAGATATGTTGAGTGAGTTTTAATTTCTTCTTTCGGCAGTGAGCAATAGCATGGTGAAAATAAAATGTTATTAAGGGCACACTTTCGGTAATGATTTGTAAATCTTACATTATTGAATGTTCTCTTAAGCTGCAATTTATTGTTGGAAAGGCTCGGCCGAACGTGTAGCACGTAAACGATAGAATATGGTGCTGGCAAGTGTAGCCAGGAAACTCGTTAATGAATGAGAATGGTAGGGGTGAAACCAGTGATGTTGGAAATTGAATAAGCAGAGACGAGGATGCGTCATATAAATATTGAATATTCATATTTATATTGGATCCACTTAGGAGATAATTGATTGGATATCCGGCTGATAAAGTAAAGTGTACAATCTCATCGTGCTTCACTGCTGAGTGGATTCTGTATCTCCATCACTGCTTTACTGATCACGACTCATACGTCAATCCTCAAAATGGAAGGTGAAATGTGAACCACTCCTTATCATCCTCTAGGTTCATCTGGTGCTTCATTCATCTGGACTGAGACTCTGGCCGGTTTGGATATAATATTCTTAACTCATCACAATCTATTTTTTTTAATTATTATAAATTTTTACATAAAATATAATAAATAATTTAACTTTTTTAAATTTTAAAACAATAATAATATTTTAATAATATTTTATTCAACATTTATCTCAACTCATCTCATTTTAATTCACTATCTAAATCTCATCTCGTTTATATTCCTTAATAAAATTACAGAGAGGAACCTTAAAAAAAAAAACAAAACAATTTAATGTTCTTTAACAAATACTTAAGAGTTAATATAATTGTTTTTAAATATTTTCATTTTATTTTATTATTATTTATAAATTATTCACAAACTATTAATTATTATTTTACTATTATTCTCACTATTATTTACAAATCATAGGAAATATTCTTAACCTTCGAATGTCACAACCAGTAGAAGACGAAAATAACTACACTTACAACTTCGATTTACAAAATTTATATATATATATATATATAAATATATATATATATTTGTGTTCATTATTGAGTTTGAATGAGTATAAAAACGAGGGTAATAAATTCATTTAGAAGTTTAGAGTATTTTAAAATTTTGTGAATAACGAGTTAAGATATATTGTGGTATTTTGAAAAAGGAAAAAAAAAAGTTGAATAAAAATAGTTTAAAAATAAGTATTGTATTAAAGTTTGTAAAAGTGAGTAGATAAAATTAAAAAGTTATTTTAATATAATTTTTTTAATATTAATTTAATTTTAAAGTTAGTAAAAGTTGAAATCGATTTTTATATTTGAATAATGATTAAATGAAAAGTTTAAAATCTGGAATAGAGAATTATTTTTTACCACGTTTGAGAATTAAGTTAGAAATTTTTTTGAGAATTCTAATGTTAGCCAAACATGTCCTTAAGGCACTATCATTAGTTGTATTTGATTGTTGGATCAAACTCAATTAATTTTAACTTATTTCAAATTAATTATTAATGAGACATACAACTTTGTTTTAGAATTCTAATGTTAGCCAAACATGTCCTTAAGGCACTGTCATTTTAAATTGTATTTGGTTGTTGAATCAAATTCAACTCATTTCAAATTAATTATTAATGAGATTCACTATTTTTTTAATTTTTTATAAAAAAATTAAACATCTCAACTTATAAAAATTAAATTCATCTTAATAAAATTTATAAAATATTATTATTTATAATTCAACCCAACTCATCTTAATATCCAAAGTTAAATTATCTTTAATCCGCTTCAGCCCAAAGGGCTAAGGATTCTGCCCGTTAGAGCCTTTCTTGTTACTACAACGCTTTCGAGTGATTTGTTTGGGTGCGTAAAGTCCTTATTTTTTATAATTTTGATTTTTTTTAATTATATAAATAAAATAAGATGAGATAAATTGAAGGATATAAATAGATACAGACATAGCTGCTCTGCTCCTCGACTTTCGGGGAAACATCTCCATATCTAGCTCACATATTATCTACTTCTCTCAACTCTCTAGTTTAGCACAACTGGTGCTACTGCTGAGCAAGTGAATAAGCTACCATATCCACCAAGTATAACGGAAAATAACCATCCGTCCGTCCCCCAAAACTCATATTTTTAGAAGAGATATCATCTCTCTCTCTCTCTCTCTCTCTCATATAGCACAACTAGTACTAGTACTACCGGTGGTGGCCAAAGTACTGAAGAAGAATTGCCATAAAGTGTAGCAGCAGAAAACAACCGTTCGTGATCACCCGTTGTTTCAGTATTTTGTTGCAGATCGAGATAGTTCGCCCGCAGTAGCAATGGCCCCTAGACTTTCCTTCTCGGTCTTTGCCATCGCATTGCTTCTTGTAGGAACTTCGGCTTTTGCTAAGCAAGAGCGTATGGATCTCTCTCTCTCTCTCTCTCTCTCTCTCCCCACAACGTCCGTATAATATACACGCACTTGTTTGATTTTTTATTTTATTTTTCATTCTTTTCTGTTGAAAAGATTCCTGCTTTATTTTTTGTTTCCTCTACATTTTCAATAATTTTCTTCGTTTATTTTCTTTAAATGTTTTGGGGAATTTGTGTCAAGTTTACTCATTTATGTCATGTATGAAAATTCCAAAACCAGAGATAAATTCAATCTCGTTCGGTTACGTCGGCACGACTGGCCCAGGACACTGGGGAAACTTGAACCCAAATTACACGACCTGCTCACACGGGAAATGGCAATCTCCAGTGAACATTGTGAGGGACAAGGTTGTCCGTAACAAAAAATTAAAACCCTTGACCAGAGATTACGCTGCTGCCAATGCCACACTGGTCGACAATGGCTTTAACATTGCGGTTTGTTCTTAATTATTAAACTACTTTGCAAATAATTGATTTTCTTCTCCTCTTCTCTTTCCTTTCCATCATCTTAATTTTCTCGTTTGGTAAGATTAATTAGGATTACGGCAATATATTTCACCTCTAATTATATAAGGATGCATGCATTTTGGTACAATAAGCCTAGGACCCTGGCCTACACGTAATACTTCTTGATGCCAAAGATATTTTCGTTAAACGTCCAACCCAAAAGCTTACACTCTTCGGTCGAATTTGGAAGCAAACTTGGCTAGAAACCAAAATCCCATTTTCTTAAATTTTTGTTGCTTAATTATGATATGAGAGAAACAAACTAGAAATCCAAAACAAATAGCGTTATTAGAAACTTTAAGAAAACAAAAACACAATGCGCCTATGTTTTATCGAGAGCAGCTTGATTAAATGCGTACGCCCCTTTGCCTCTGCAGATAAGATTTGAGGGACACGTTGGAGTGTTGGTTGCAGACGGGAAGAACTTCACCTTCATGCAAATGCACTGGCATTCTCCTTCTGAGCATCAGATTGATGGAAAAAGGTTAGCTCTCTCTCTGTAGACATGAACTTCTCTTAATTATGAGTAAAACTGAATGGATGTGCAGCTCTGATCCACAAGGATCCGGGTGGCCTGGCAGTGCCTGCAATTCGATCAGGGTATCTTAAGGCTACGTTTGGATATTGAGATGAAAAGAGAGTTGTAAATAATAGTATTTTGTATGTCTCATTAAGATGAGTTTAACTTTTTTAGATAAAGATGAGTTAAAATTTTTAAGTTAAAATATATGAAGTAAGTTGAGATGAGTTTATCCTTTTTATGATAAATTAAATAATAATGAATTAGTTTAAGATAATAAATAGAGTTGGATTCAGCAACAAAACATAATCTAAGCTGATCTGTGATTCGATCTAGAAGACTCTTGACTAATATAAAACTCTGTTTTCTGTAAAATGGGCTGAGCCAGCCCAGTGCCGAAAGTCAGGCTCTGTTTCAAAGTCCATATGGGTTTGGAAAGAACAACTTTGAGCCCAAACCCAAAAAGAGACAACTTTGGATTTACAGCGCACAGAGACAGGGTAGCATGACTTATCAAAGGAAAATGATAAAACTTTCTTTTTTCCTATCATTTACTGTAACTATTTCAAAATTAACAGACATTGGATTACTACAGATTTCCAGTGGAGATGCACTTGGTCCACCAGGCAGATGACGGCAGCTTCGCAGTTGTGTCAGTACTCTACCATTATGGTGATCCCGATCCTTTTATTTCTAAGGTATATGTGTTCTTTTTTCTTTTTCTTTTTAATTTTAAGATTATGTTTGGATGTTGAGATAAGATGAAAATTTTTAAAAATTTTATGTTGGATGTTGGATGTTGGAATTTGAAAAAGTTAAATTATTTATTATATTTTATATGAAAATTTGAAAAAGATGTAATGATGAGATAGAGATGAGAAATCTAATCCCTCCCCCAAACATAATCTAGTTAAATAGCAAACGTCAAAATTAATCAACATTCAGCTCAGAGGAAAGAAAACATACCAATAATTCCAAAAACCAAACAAAACGAAACGGAAATACTGATGTTCGTGGTTGCAGATAAAGAGCAAGATGGATGAACTAGCCATGGAAGAGCGTGAGGGGCATGAAGAGGCACAAATCCCGCTTGGAGTCATGAAGACCAAGTACTTGAGTCGAAAGAGCCGCAAGTATTACAGATACTTTGGTTCCCTGACCACTCCACCGTGCACCGAGAAGATCATGTGGAACATTCTCGGCAAGGTACACAAGTTAAAAATAGGATTCTTTGATGTCAAATTAAAGCATCATTCGAAACACTCCCTTCCCAAGTATGTATCTCCCACCCACCGATGACTTGACATTAATTAATTTATGTGCAGGTGAAATCAGTCTCCAAGGATCAAGTAAAGGCTCTCAAAGCACCATTGGTGTCAAGTTGCAAGAACAACTCCAGGCCTATACAGCCACTGAATGGGCGTCATATTGAGGTATATCATGATGAGCTTCACGGCAACTGAGTAGTTTTAACTTTATCTTCACCGCTGGATTATAAGAGCTGCTTTTATGTTTTCCGCTCATGTATGAACATTTTATGACCTAAAACTAAATTATGCTCTGCTTGTTTCAATGCATTTCTTAACCAATTCATGCGACTTTTCTTTAGCCTTTTGCAGACGATATTATTATCTTTTATTTACATCATTCAGAAAACCCCAACCACCAATCAGGCAAATTTCCTTTTTTTCTTTTTTATTTTTTCTCGCGCGGTGGAATTTCCCACGAAAGTTTTCGACAAGATTTATATAAGAGCTTGGAAAAGTGAGGTGAAATGATAATTTTATGAATATTAATAAAATAATTTATAAATAGTAGTATTTTATGAGGTTTTCAAAAATATTAGTAAAAAAGTTGAATAAAAAATATCATAAGAATATAGTTTTTTAATATTATTTTTATTTAAATATTTTAAAAAATTAAATTATTCATTTATTTTTTATTCGAAAGTTTATGAAAGTTGTAATGATTAATTTGAAAATATTTTTGTTTAAATAATGTTTAAAAATAAAATTAGATGATAATTTTGAGATAAAAGTTTTTTCCAAATAAGCCCTTAGGTACGACTTCACGTAATATTTTTGGGCGACTAATTTAAGGCAAAAACCTTATTCCGATGGTATTATCTTTTATTTTACATCATTCAGAAAACCCCAACCACCAATCAGCCAAATATATATTTTTCTTCTCTCGCGCAGTGGAATTTTCCCACGAAAGTTTTCGACAAGATTTAGACAAGCTTGTGGAAGTGACATGAAATAAGAATTTTGTGAATATTAATAAAATAGTTTGTAAATAATAGTATTTTATAAAATTTTAAAAAATAAGAGAAAATTTTGAATAAAAAATATTATAAAATTAAAATATTATAATAATATAGTTTTTTAATATTATTTTTGTTTAAAATTAGAAAAAGTTAAATTGTTTATTTTTTTAAAAAATTGTAATAATTAGTTTGAAAATATTTGTGTCAGAGTAATTTTTGAAAATAAAATGAGATGAAAATTTTGAAATAAAAATTTTTTCCAAATAAATCCTAAGTTGCAACTTCATGTAATTTTATTGGTTGACTAATTTAAGGCAAAAACCTTATTCCCATGGTAGGTGAGGTGGTGGGGTTGAATAAAATAGTCCATATAGATGGGATACATGGGCAAGTTGCCCACGTTTAGTCAAGATTATAGACCATTTAATCCCCGGTGGTATCCACATTAGGAGCCCACGGCAACTTATGCCCATAACAGTGACATGTGAGTCTGTGACAGAGCAGTGAAGACCACCAATCACGAAGCATCTGATCCACTATTAAGGCAGTTTGGATGTTGAGTTGAATCTAATAGTGAATTTTATAGTCTATTTAAGATAAAATATATTTGACTATTAAGATGAATTTAGATATATTTATGAAAAGTTAAAAAAATATTATAAATCTGGCGTGTAAAAAGATGTTGAGTTAAAAAAAAAATGGATATCACATATAAAGAGATTTTGAGTTGTAATAAATTTAATAATTTGTGACTTGAGAATTAGATATTTAAATCTTATACTAAACTTAAAATTACACTTAATTATCGGTTCAACTTCCAAAGCGGGCGTAACCGTGCACTTGAAAATGAAACATCAATGGAGTACAAAATTGAAGGGTACTGACCCCTATTTCAAAACAGATTGGTTGACGCACAGACTGACGACATTATTTCCTTCTTCCTAAAAGAAAAAAAAAAGATCCGCATTTTTTCCATGAAATTGAAGAGCATAATTGCATAGCAAAAATAAAAAATTCCAACTTCCAAGTATGTCTTTGTATTTTTGTCGCACCAGGTATTTTGATTTTGTAAAAGAAAATTTTATTCTTTTGAATTTTTATGAAAGCAGTGAAGTAATTGGATGAAATTCTTTTACAAAATATGAAAATGATTCTAGGATTAAAACATGTCCTTAAAAACTGAACGGAAGTATTTTATTGGCAAACATAATCCAAATATGGCCCAAACGAATGAATAACAGGTTATAAATTAGAATTATCCGCACCCCGCCAAAATTAAGAAATAAAGAAGGTAATGTCCCGAGTTAGCATGAGAAATGTTGTCCAATGCTGTAGACGATTGTCATTTTCAAAGAGTTATTTTATTGTTAAGTCATTTACATCGCTAAAATGGTAAGATATAATTTATTATTTTTATGATTTATAATTTATTTTTTAAATTAAATTATATTATATAAGTACTTTATTATATGTACTACACATCGACTTGAGAATATAATTTTTCTTTCATAAATAAAAAAAAAAAAAAGATATTTACAGTTATTTAAAAAAAAAAAAAAAAAGAGTAGATATCAAATCCACATGAATTTTTTTTTTTTAATGATATACCCTATTCTTGTTTAAAATAAATGTACGGCACTTGTAGGACCCATGAATATATATATAGTATTACTCTTATTTATTTCAAACTTAATTAATTTATTATACATGTATCTTACTCTCATTTAACGGTAACAAGTTTAAGAAGCAAAGTGAATATACATTAATGCAAATGCATCATTTCTTAAAAAGTAATGATATATTTACTATAATTTTTATACAACCATATTTTAATTTGATGGTATTGTTGTAAAATGATGTTACATTTATAATTTATTTTATAAAAATTAAAACCGGGCTATGAAAGAGCTGTATGAGTATCAATTTCTTTTTTAAAAATTTAAATATTAGTAATTTAGTGGTAAACTTAATACGTTGCTTATTTAAATTAAAAGTCATTTAAATTAAGTTAATTATAATGATTATAAGAATAATAGAATTCAAGATAAAACAACTATTTCTTTAAATAACCTTAATATTCAGATTTTACAAGACTATCAAAACAGAAAATTACCATATCCTCATTCCAGAACACTCATGTATATTTACAAAACACAAAGGCGAAAAAAAAGGAGAGAGAGAGAAGAAAATAAACGTGTACGAAAATTTATAACCATTTACCTTTAGGAAAATGATTTATCCACAATATTTTGTACAACTTATTATACAACAGTGTTATAAAGTGAGGGTATTTTTATAAATCATCTTATGAAATGTAACAACATTTTACAAAAATACTTCCACTTTATAACACTGTTGTACAATATATTGTACAAAATATTGTGAATGTATCACTACTCTTACCTTTAACGCAGGGGAAGGGAACCCGTTATTTAACGTGCCACGTCATTTCAATATAGAATAGAAGAGGGCCCACCTGAGACTGCCAATCGCGACCGACCGCCAACTTGCATGCGTGGGCCTACAAAACTCGCAGTCGCCGCACGATAGCGAGATTCAAAGAATCGGATCAAGCCACATCTCCGGCCCACCCATCGGACTTCCTTCCAGATGCGAACCGCTTCATTCCACCCAAACCTGGCGGTTCAATCTCCGAGACGCTTTTTCTCGGAAGCGACTCTGCATACGACACGTCGATATCGGACGCGGTACTGTGACGCCCTCCAATTATCGCGCTCTTTCTCGGCGGCGATTCATCCCGTGGCGCGGCGATTGTATGAGCCGTCTTTTCTCGGTAACCGGACCGAAAAATAGCCCGAAAACTGGCGAACAACCCGGTCTTCCGTTTCACAGACGGTTTTTCTTTTTCCACGACCGGTTCAGAGGACTGCTGCCGATTCCTCAATCTGCGATTACGGTCTCTCTTCGATCTCACCCTTCCCATACATGAGACCTTTGGAGACGATGGTTCAACCAGTGGAGCCTCCGATTTTCCGACCGATCCGGACCTCTTTGGAAACAACCGCGTGTTCCCAGTTTTGCAGATCCGACGGTTTTTCGGGTCTACGTAACAAGACTTCTGAGGCTTCGGTAAGCCGATAATCGATGCTTTAGATGCTTTAGATTTCAAGTTCAAAGAATACCGCTGGGAACTGGAGTTGGAGCTCGGATTCAAATTTGGATTTAAGTTCGTCGAGTTGGAGTTTCCTTTGCTCGAATCTTTCCTCTCGTAGAAGGCGTGCTGGTTAAACCAATCGAGCTCGGCGTCTTTGGAGAGCCAGAACGATTCAGGCGGGACATCCGGAGGGACCTCCGGTTGATCTGAATGCTCCGGCTGGTGATCTACGTCGGCGAGGGTTTCGCAGGCGATTTTCCGATCTGAGCCGCCGGCGCAGGCCGAAACTAACGTTTCCAGATCAACTTGTGGCATCGTACACGCTCCGAAAAAGAAAAAACTCAAATCGGAGAAAGAACCCGGGGAGAGAGTGAGGGTATGTTGAGAAAAGAAATTGAAGGAACTATGAAGTTTTATAAAAGTGGTTATGCGAAGAAAGAAATATAATGGTGTGGAAAATTGAAGAGAGAGAATGACAGTAAATTTTTGGAGGGAGAGTTTCAACTTGTTGACTCGTGCTCCTCAGGTTCGGTGGACACACCTCTTTGGGGAGTAAATTATTTTTGAAAATTTTTATTGTAGTCCCAGTCGTATCTGTTCATAAAATGAAAAAAAAAAAAAAAAAGGATTTTTTTGATAAAAATATTATTATAATTTTAAAAAAATTAAAAATAAAATTAATTAGATTTATAATATAATCTCTATTTAAAGGTTGTACGTAACATGGTTCATTATTTTTTGTTTAGCTTCCGTTGGATAGGGAAAATGTTTATCTAATATTTTCATTTTATTTTATTACTATAATTTTTATAATTTTCATATAAAATATAATAAATAATTTAATATTTTTAAATATAAAAATAATAATATTAAAAAATACTATTATAACAATATTTTAGTTAACTTTTAACTTTTATTTAAAATCATCTATCTCATATCACTATCCAAACGGCACTCCATGCCCTGTTTAGATTCAGAGTTAATCTTAACTCATTTTATCTCATCTCATCTAATCATTATAATTTTTTTAAATTTATACAAAATATAATAAAAATTTTAACTTTTTTAAATTTTAAATTTTAAATAATATTAAAAAATTATATTCTAATAATATTTTATTCAATTTCTAACTTTCGTCGTGCCACTATATAATCTCACAAGCACTTTTGACGAACCACTTTAAACCTATCTTTTTATTAGTCAAAAACAAATATGAAAACGCCGGTTTGCTTTTAAGATTCAAGTTTCAACCCATTCGGCTCTAAAGTTCAAAAGGCGTTAAAGCAGTGGCTCCTGACGGAACTCGAGTTCGGCTACTTTCGCTTTCAATAGGTGACGTATCGATTTAATTATTTCCATATCTTAAAATTCAAACAAACTTAGCACCCACTGCCACCCTTCCATTTGAAATAACATTGTCAATAACTGGGTGTATTTGCTTTTTTAAATTTATAAATCAAATCACACTAATTCCTTCAGCAATTCAAGATTAAAGTTAATCAGGTACGTGGGCTTAAAAGCTTTTTTGTGAATACCATATTAAATTATTAACTATCTTGATCTTCACAAATCTTAACAAATGGAATACAGCCTGTGATTTAGTCATTTAATTTATACTCTAACTTGACTACTAATAATATGTCATTTAATGACTAAAGATCGTGAATTGTATATAAGATTTTTTATTTAGTCAAAAAAATCAGCTGGACAATATACGATTCTTCCAACATGTACAACAAGGATTAGAAGATACATCAGCAAGATTTGTCGACTTAATTATGTAACTTGTTAACCCAAAAAGAAAAACCTGTCGGAGATTAATTAATATGGACATAATACTTTTTTTTTTTTTTAAGCAAGCTGGCTACTATTTCATTTATAATTAGGACCAAATACATCAGAGTTGATAAAGTAGGAGCATAATTATACAGATAAAATGGGTGGATCTTTATCACTATGAAAAGACAACATAGAAGGAGAGAGTTGAATTAAAGGGATATTGTCGAAGGCTTGAGTCGCCGCTGCCCATTGTGCTAGGTTGTGCACACATCAATTCATAGAACGATGTATTTTCCCAACTTTCCATCCTTTGAAAGATAGGAGATAAAACTTGATGTCATTAATGGCGGGAATCATGATCCAACCTTGTGCATAAGAAGAGTTGGATATTGCCTCAATAGTAATGCTTGAATCTCTTTCAAGTAAAATTTTTTGCAGACCCAGTCTCTTTGCTTTAGTAACTACCATAAAAGCTGCCTTTGCTTCACCTATGTTTAAACTCACATTGTTGATGAAATCGGTAATTGCAAAAATGACTTCTCCTGAATCATTCCAGCATAATGCTGCTATTGTAGACCCCAAGTCCCTTGCTTCCACTTCAACGTATCTTACACGCAAAAAATTATACCCAACAAATAGAATAAAAAAAGACTAAGAAAACGTTTGAGTAATTCAATGAATATTGTTAAAACAAAATATTTCAATTGAAAAAATATAATTTAGTTAGAATTTAAAAAAAGTAAGTCGACCATGTCATTGTAAATGAAGTTGGCCTTACGACCCTTAATATTATAGGACTTATTTTATATATATTTCACTTTATTTATTTATTTATTTGAGACTCATGTTAAAATAAAAATTAAAGATAATATTGATATCGTTAAAAGATATTTATATATACTTTTTAATACTCGATAACACGCGAGGTCGAAGAGATAACGCCACAAGCCTCTACAATTGAAGTACCGGTCTCCTTTTTATCCCTTTTAAATTTGATGAGTAAAGTAGGTAGATTGAGTTGATAATGGTTGTGGTAGGAGGAACATTTCTTTAATAAAAGCCGATTAGGTACAACCTACATCAAATACACGGGGAAGAAAAGTTTCCACGACCATGCCATCACAACAAAATTTGACTACTATATATACCACTTTACAGAGATAATACTGGAGACGTGATTTCACATAAAATTTATGGGTCTTGCTTTAAAGTTGTACATATTAACGTCAGATTATTATTTTAATAATTAATAAGAGATTTATTAATGGGTATAATCCAAGTAGTTAGGGAATATACAAGAAAAAATACCTACATATAGCGACTAAAAAAAAAACTAGAAAAATTCCAACAATTCATCACTGTTCATTACAATGGCCGTAACCCGTAGACGTAGAGTTTTAAAGAAAAATTTCCTAAATTCTTCGATCGATCGTTAATGTCCGATTATTGTCAAATTCATATAAAAAAATTAAAATAAATAGTTAGAAAGTTGGGAGAGGGAAGGGAGTACAATCCTCACTTGTCTAATGGGTGTCCCATTGGTCATAAGCAATAATTTTATGTGTAATCATTCAGTGACTGAAGCATGCTATATCACTAATACATAACACAAGTCAAGAGAAAATGCTGCTACAGAGAATCTCTACTTGGAAAAACTTGCTTTCTTGGTAGAAGAATTGTACAAAACACAAGATGGAAATCATTTGTTATTATTATTATTAGTAGCAGCAGTAGTACTACATAATCTCTCCAATCTTTACGTTTCATAATTTTTTAGATGTTTAAATTTTTTTTTTTAAATTTATTCTTTTTAAACTAATTCAATTTTTCTATTAATTATTTATATATTAAATATTTGATAAAAAAATTAAAATTAAAAAATATATAATATGTTATATGTGAAAGTTATGTAAATAGTATAAGATTGGAGAGATTTTTTTTTTCATAAAAACTAGGAGAGAGGAAAGGGTATCAACGTTTACCAAAACAGCCATGGAATTTGGGACATCCGTTAACGTCGGTGCAGTCTTTTATAGTACTAGATTGTGTCTGGTCTTTCCTAACCTCAGCATCTAGAGGAATATAATCAAATCAAATCAAAACACAACAAATCAACTGACGTCCCTTTATCAAACCCAAAATAGAAATGATTTTTACTGATCATAAATATACAAATTAAGTCTCTGTAAAAAAATAAGTCATACTTTAAAAAAATATAGAAAAACATATATATTTAAAAAAAAAAAAAACTTATATAAAATTTATCTATTTAAAACTTATAATTAGCATTACTCAGCCAAAAAAAACAAAAAACACATGAAACTTTGGGCAGAAAATTGCAAGTTGCAACAGCCAGCGGCAGTGGGGTATCTGTTCCATCCCACGTCTAAAATCAATGTCTATGTTGTATGATAAAGTAGATAGACAAATTTTAAGGTAGGAGATCCCGCAAAGTCGGCAATAATGGCGTGTGATAACAGCATGAAATTTATGACATCATTATGACACATATGACAAAACATTCATGTCGCTGCCACTTTCTCCGTTTCTCTTCAGCTTTTCTCCTTCCATAAGAAATTAATTGCAGAACGACTCCAAAACACGATCATTACCTTTGGTCCGTCACAAATTCATTATTACAAATCTGCCTAACAACTATGGATTTCTTCACACTGCCTACCTAAAATCATAACTAGATTTAAGATCAAGGAAGCTAGCTAGTGCGTTCGGAAAAGGAATTTGAGTGAAAAAGAAAGCAAGTGAAAATAAAATTAAGATAAATATTTTAACCATAGAAATATTTTATAAAATCAAATTTATAATCTGATATAATTTGATGTGATAAGTTAGATTGTCAAGTTACATTTATTATAAAATATATTTAACATGTTATATAAAAAAATGTTAATTTATAAATTTATTTTTATGAAATTTTTTGTATATGTAACACTTCTCTAAAATTAATGAAGAATTTACAATATTCTCTCTCTTTTTAAGAGTTTCTAAATAAGTTTAGAAAAAGGGTTTAGGGTAAAATAATTACACTATCACTTTCATATATATGAGAGAAAAAAAAGTCTAGTGTCTTTTTTACCTATAATGAGTTATTAGTTAGGAGATTAACTTCAAACCGATCGGGTGTCTATTTAACTTTTACACCTACTAATAGAGTTCTAACACATAGGAGACTTATTAAAATTGCAATAGAATCACATCCATTATACCATCTTCTCCCTTCTCTCTTCCCCCGTCTCTCTTCTCATATCCATTTTCCTCTCTTTCAATTGAGCACATTTTCGTCTTATTCGAACCCAAGCCATTTTCAAAGCTTCAACAGAGGCTATTTTCATCTCCGTCGAACCCATTGTCCTTCAAACCCTTCTCCGTTAAACCCATCTTCGAACAGTATTACACACATCAACATTTTTTTTTCTAATCAACATGCATCAACATTACACACACTATTGCTCAATAGCATTACACACATTACCAACGCAGTACATGCATTATCCATTTTTTTTTTCTAATCAACACACTTAATAG
>QEOT01006292.1:76164-86544 GCA_003123785.1 Pterocarya stenoptera
AACAATTTCGGAGAAGGCGAGGCCAGTGCACTAAGAAATCTAGGAGAGTTTGAACTCTTTACCTGATTCAGAGAACAGATCGCCAAGGGAAAGGAGCTCTCGAAAAACACAACTTCAGGGGTCGAGCGGGAGAGACAGAGAGAGAGAGAGCGCGGTAAAATGAGTATGTGAGGGCTGATAGCCTGATATACGTAGGGTCTCTCCAGAAATTTGAGCAGCGTGGGGCTTCTTATGATGGGTAGTTTACGGTGTGATTGGGCCGAAAACATGTTACACTGGTAATTTGGGCCTTGCTTACCAAAATTGAACCCTCTTTGTGTATATGGAACTAGTTTGCTTACGGCCCATAGTCATTCCCATGGCACCATAAATGTCAATGCTCGCCTCGTCCGTCGCCCATAGATATTGTTGAGGGATCGAGATGCTTTAAGTTTTTATCCAGAGTTCAAAGATATTAAGTGGGAAAATTATAGACATATAAAGTAATTTTTATAGTGTTTATTTATTTATTTATTTTTTTTTTTAAGAAGAGCTGGAAGCCATTCACATAGCGACCCCGTCTCAATTTTATTAATCACTCTCACTTATAGCTGAGGAATACCTTGGTTACAAACCAAGACTTGGAGGCTACAAATATCGAAAAAAAAAAAATCAAAGACCAGGCCTTTAAAAGAACCAAAAAATAAATAAAAACAAAAACAAACTCAATCACAAAACAAAAGACACTAAGAGGACAAGAAGGAAAACCTGCAAGAAGCATCCCCACAAGAGTAACAATAAGTTAATATTGTAGAAGTCACTAATCATAACAGAAGCATGCAAGCCAAACTGATCTCAGCAGCTTCATGTTTCCTCAAACCATTATCCAGCAACTTATATTGTGTTGATCTCTCCTTGTAAACAAACAGAGAGAGTAGTAAAAGAGGTCTTTTCATTGATAGTTAAGTGTATATAGCAGCTATGATTTTATAAAGATCTCTCGGCAACTCTGTTCCTACATATCAGGTATTCGAAAATAAAAAATAATACAATTACAACGTAAACCAATGATCTGGTGAATCTTTGAATAATTCAAATCTGAACAGCAACATAACAACAACTAAAACCGATTCTGGTCTGGTGGATCTTTGAACACTTCAACCTGTATTTCCAATACGCCCCCTCAATCGAATGGGCAGTTGTTGAACATGAAAATTGTCAAGTAAATATTGAAAACGAACTGAGGATAGCGGTTTCGTTAGTAAATCAGCAAGCTGATTTTTTATGGAAATGAACGAGACATGAAGTTTTTTTGCCAAAACTTGATCCTGAACATAATGAAAATCTATTTCAATATGTTTTGTTCTTGCATGGAAAACTGGATTAGATGATAAGTAGGTTGCTCCAATGTTATCACACCATAATTTTGGGCTGGTTTTTAATGGAAGTTGCAGATCATGCAAAACTAATTTGATCCAACTTAATTCTGCTGCCGTGTTGGAGAGTGATTTATGTTCTGATTCTGTGCTACTCCGAGCAACCATTGCTTGTTGTTTGCAGCTCCAACTGATTAGATTTGAGCCATGGAAAATACAATAGGCTCCAATACTACGTCTATCATCTTTGTCAGCAGCCCAGTCTGCATCACTGAATCCTTGAAAAGAGTGATCGGAGTTAGAACGAAAATGAATTGCATAATCAACTGTGAACTTTAGATACCTAAGAATTCTTTTGACAGCTTGCCAATGAATATCTTTAGGTTGATGCATGAATTTGCTAACTCGGTGTACTGCAAAAGCAATATCTGGACGAGTAAAACCCAAGTAATGTAAAGCTCCAACTGTGCTTCTATATAGTTGAGGATCCGAGAAATCGCTACCATCATACTTTGATAAAGTACAAGTGGTACTCATAGGTGTTGAGCAAGGCTTGGCTTCATGCATGTTGGCACGTTGTAGGAGGTCGACTACATATTTACGTTGTGATAAATAAAGATCAGGGCCATTGAACAATGCTTCCACACCGAGAAAATAGGAAAGTTTGCCCAAGTCTTTCACTGGAAAAGCATAGCCCAGTTTCTGAATAAATAGATTAATTTCATGCAAGGATGACCCAGTGATGATTATATCATCAACGTAAATAAGAATGAAGATAGAAAACTCAGCCCTGTGAAGAGTGAATAAAGAGTTATCGGCCTTTGATGCAATGAGCCCCATTTGCTACAATTTTTCGGTTAATCTGGAAAACCAGGCTCTTGAATCCTGCTTGAGTCCGTATAAGCTTTTCCTTAAACGGCAAACATGATTAGAAAAATCAAGGTGAACATACCCTTGTGGTTGGTGCATATAAACCTCTTCATGTAGTATGCCATGTAGAAATGCATTGTGAACGTCAATCTGCTTAATAGGCCATTGCTGTGTAACAACTAGAGATAAGAGTAACCGTATAGTTCCTGGTTTAATCACAGGGCTAAAGGTTTCGGTGTAGTCCACTCCTGGTTGTTGATGATATCCTTTCGCCACCAGTCGTGCTTTAAAACACTCAATATTTCCATTGGCATGTTTCTTAATTCGGAAGACCCATTTGTTGCCAACAAGGTTTGTATGTGGTGTGGGTAGGACAAGATCCCAAGTACCATTTTTTACAAGTGCATTGAACTTAAGATCCATGGCTTCACGCCATTTATGATGCTTAGAGGCCTCAGAAAAACATGTAGGTTCTGCAGGACAAGAAACACAATTAGTCATTAAACATTGAGGTAGGGGGTATCGGGCTATACCAACATATGGTGTTTTCGGCTTAAGAGAGTTTGTTTGCAATCTTGTCATCATACGGTGTTGCTGTTGGTTTATAACTGGTTCGACGGGTCTGGGAATATTTGGAGATATGTTCGGGATGTTATTTCTGGTTCCAGCAACATTACTTGAATTTTGAATGGAATTTCATTCTGGTACTTGAGCGCCATCTGAACTTAACACTAATAACTGAATATCCGAATGTTCTTGATTTGGTGGAGGGATCTAAATATTCGGCAATGGATCAGGTGGAAGTATGATAGAACTTGCAGTGTTAGCGTTGGTACTCGGTTGACAGAGAGAGGATGGTAGGGAAAATAATTCAAGTTGAAGATTATCGGAGATTGAAGATTCTTTGTGGTATGGGAAAAAGGACTCATAAAAAATGACATGGCGCGATACATATATTTTACTTGTGGCTAAATCAAGACATTTGTAGCCCTGGTGTGATAGACTATAACAAAAAAAAAAAAAAAATACAAGTTTTAGAGCGGAAGTCAATTTTATGTTTGTTAAAAGCGCGCAAGTTTGGCCAATAGGTACATCCAAAAACACGCATGAACAAATAGTTGGGTTTTCGATTATAAGCCATTTCAAAAGGGGATTTGAGATTTAAAACTTTGGAAGGAAGACGATTAATAATATAAATGGCTGTTAAAAAAGCATCTTCCCAATATGGTTTGGGTAAATTTGAATGAGCCAGCAAAGCTAAACCCATTTCAACAATTTGACGATGCCGACGTTCAGTCGAACCCATTTGTTCATGTGTGTAAGGACAAACTAAACGATGTTGAATGCCACAAGTTTTAAAATATTGATTTAAGCGTCTATATTCACCGCCCCAATCAGTTTGAATAGCTTGAATTTTTAAATCAAAATGTCTTTCAACAAATTGTTGAAATTGAAGGAAGATGGATTCGACATCTGATTTTAATTTTAAAGGAAATAGCCAAATGAATTTTGTAAAGGCATCCAAAAAATAAACATAATACCGAGATCCATAGCTAGAAATAACCGAGCTGGGCCCCCAGACATTGGAATAAATCAATTCAAGAGGTTTTGAAACAAAATGTGTTGAAGCATGAAAAGGTAAATTATGGCTTTTAGCCATCTCACACTCAGGACAAACATGTTGTCTATTATTTGAACCAACAGGTAAATTATTATTATTGAGCACATGCCGAACAGTAATACAGGAAGCGTGACCAAGACGACGATGACAGTCTGCAACAGACACCCGTACACCAACAAAGGCAGAAGGAAGACAATGTTGAAAGGATGGAGAGAAGCAATAAAGGCCATCCGACATGGATCCTTCATGAAAGATGTTCCCCGAGTAATCCTTAATAAAAAAAAAAAAAAAAACTGTGAAACTCAAAATAAACATGATTATCTTGAGCAAATTTTTGAACTGAGAGCAAATTTTTTTTAATTTGTGGGACGATGAGAATTTGATCAAGAAGAAAAGTAGACGATGAATTAGAAATAGAAGCGGTTCCAATATGAGTGATTTTCAAACCTGTACCATCACCAATTTGAATTTGATCATTGCCAGAAAATTCATCAGATCGGATATTCAGATTACTCATGTTGTTGGTCAGATGATGCGTTGCACGAGTGTCGGGATGCCATTCTTGTTCATGAGACTGCTGCTGAGGGTGAGTGGAGGGAATGAATTGCCACGACCAAGGCTAGTGGATCGACCACCTCCACGGATGTAATTGAAGTTAGCACGCCCCCTGCCTCGAGGAGGGAATGAGTTGCCACGACCCCGTCCCCCTGAGAATTGTTGTTTGGTGGCAACATTTGGCAAAGATAGAGGTTGATTGTTATGTTGAATGCGGGCTTCACACGTCAGGAGCATGGAGAAGAGATCTTCCATGGTGAGGGAGTCAGCACAGTGAGAAATTAAAGACACAAGTGAATCATACTCTGGACCTAGTCCAGCAAGTAAATAAGTGATAATATCATCACTTTGCAAAGGTTGGCTAGCAATGGCTAACTCATCCGTGAGGCGTTTGATTGTCATGAAATAATCAGTGGCAGATTGATTCCCTTTCCGCAGAGTAGAAAGTTGAGAGCGAATATTAATTGCTTTGGCTCGAGATTGTGATGCAAAGGCAGAGATTAATGCTGACCACACTTCAGCGAACATGTTGCAATGAGCAACCTGGGCTAGTACTTCCTTCGAGAGGGAAGAATTAATGCAGCTAAGAATGAGATTGTCTTCAGTCTCCCAGAACTCATAAGCTGGGTTGGGGAGTTAGGAGCCATCAGAGTTGGAAATAGTTTTAGCAGGCTGTTGATGGGTGCCATCGATATAGCCAAAAACCTTTTGGCCTTTGAGGTAGGGTAACATTGTGGCTTTCCATATTGGGTAGTTGGTACGTGTTAGTTTCGAAAGGTTGATGGAGGAAGAGGGGTTGAAGGCAGGTAGGTTGCTGTTTGGGGTGGGAGGCTTTTTGGGAAGGATCAGTTTAGACGTGGGTCTTATTGGCTCTCTGATACCATGTAAACAAATAGAGAGAGTAGTAAAAGATGTCTTTTCATTGATAGTTAAGTGTATACAGCAGCTATGATTTTATAGAGATCTCTTGGCAACTCTGTTCCTACATATCAGCTATTTGAAAATAAAAAATAATACAGTTAAAACGTAAATCAATGATCTAGTGAATCTTTGAATAATTCAAATCTGAACAACAACATAACAGCAACTAAAACTGATTTTGGTCTGGTGGATCTTTGAACACTTCAACCTGTATCTCCAATACTCCTTAGCTCGACAATATATAATTCCAAGTCTCCAGACCATCCTTGTAACCATCAAGACTCAATCATTATCCCCATTTACCAAACCATATTAAAGTAACGTTGAGCCAAAACCCTTACAATACACGTTGTTAAGAGAACTAGTTTCCAGAGTGGAAGAGAAACATTTTAGAAACATCATATTTCAGTGTCGTTCTTCAAACTGTATCCGTTATTTCTATGTACTTGTCACCAATCCACAATTGTTACAGTTTCTCGCGCGGAAAGTTGGACATAGATTGCATCAAAAGATTATATTCAACAGATAGATCAAAAGCAGCTGTAATTTGCACTTGCAGGGATAGATTGTTTATCTAATCAATTGTTCTTCCTTTTTCTTTCCCATGATTAAATTTGAAAAGCTCGATTGTTTCTGTTGGAGAAACACCTGACTGACCTGCTCAATGTACCCACAATTGATTGTTTCATTCCATTATTAAATATTAATACATTTATGAGATCAAAACAGGGTACTACCGTGTGACTACGTCCACGTTCGACATTAAATATCGAAGAAGGAAAAGCACCCGAATTTAAACAATAAAAAAAGAAAAGAAAACAACATTAAAAAAAAAAGAAGCAGCCGCCAGAGTTACTATCATCCGGCTAACAAGTTCATTTCTCTCTCAATTTCTTGGTTACAGCAAAGACCGTCCCTACCACAGCCACGACCACCACCGACACTAGAATGGTTGTTTTGAGGGTTTGCAACCCATCCTTCTTCTTCTTCGCTTCCTTTTTCTTTTCTTCAACTTGTCGCTTTAGCATATATAAAGAATATGGCACAATTAGCAAGATATAAGTGCAAAAAAATTGGAGATATCTGTTAGTATTGAAGTGAATCTCCATAATCTAAGAGACCTGTGAAAACCGACGTCAAATTAAAAGGCCTTTGGTGTTATTTCTATATATTGAATTCGTGTAGCTTTTTCCAACAAAAACTGGAGCTTAATTCTCTGATTCCTTTAAGATTAATGATTATATGCATGATTACATTTTCATTCAATTTCTTCCCATTCGCATAAGGTCTGTCTATCATGTATAGTTTCAAGATCCCATCTCAAAACAATCAAAATTTTTCTGGAGAATCGGGCAGACAAGATAGATAGATATCTTAGGATTACGCGCACGATCATTCTACAAAATAAAATAAATAAAAAAGACTACCAAATATACCTTCGTCTCCAAGGAGGTAGCCACGTCATGCGATGTGGGATCAACTTCGAAATTCTTGTCCGTCCAGGGGTTCAATTCTTTGTCAATATCGACCGCTGGAAATGTCGAATCAGAGGCCTCTGTAGCTCCATATAGTTCCTCAGAGGTTGCTTCTGTAACTCCATCAATTGCCTCCGGGCTTGCCATTTCCTCAAGACGAAAGTTTTAGCTCCTAGGTTGGTATTCTTTCCGAGAGGAAGAGAGAAAAAAAGAGAGATTATCAGGTTGGGTTTGTCATATTTTATGAAACTTGTGTCACTGACACGTCTCAGCACACGTGTCGGCACCCCAGATGTTTATAGCATTCCTCCTTTTCTTTTTCTTAACTGCCCGGGAAAACTGTCGGAATTAACTAATCCTGGATGTTTTCAAATGACGGATTACCCTCGGTTCTGCTATTTTCCACTTCAGTTCGCGTTTGGACTTTGGAGCCTACTCATAACAGATAGATACTGATTTGGAGTTGCTAATTGTAATTGCTCCCTTAATTAAGCCCAATGACAACATCCAGACAAGGCCGTTACCACAACAGACAGCCGGGTCGTTTCTTTTTAAACTTTTGACTTAAGCTTATTTGAATATTCAAAATATTTCATCTCATTTCATCCTATTATTATAATTTTTTTAAAATTCTACATAAAATATAATAAATAATTCAATATTTTTAAATTTTAAAATAATAATAATATTAAAAAATAATATTCTAATAATATTTTATTCAACTTTCATCTCAACTCACTATCCAAACTGTACCTTAATAATTATTGGATCAATTTTTTTTTTAATCTATTTGCATAATTAATAAATATTCCTTTATGAAGAAGTGTATGATTTGATTTGGGACAATTATTAAGAACTTTCCAACAGTTTAAAAGTTAGTTTGGACATTGTAACATTACCCCATCTCAAGCAATGATGCATTACAAATACACAACCCAACGTGTAAACAAGAAATGTTGATGTGCATGGTGTTTCGGTTACATCGACCGTTGCAGGAACATCATTTGCCAAAGTACCGTGAACGTGATGAAAAAGCAACGGCTTTGCGCAGCTTGAAGAACCTTGGAGGTTAATAATACTGACATCTTGCCGCAGCAGCAAATTCGGATCCTGTTAAGTCAATCGATCTCGAGTGTCTGCTACAGCACAACTCTTTGCGATTAGTTCCCTGCCCCAAAACCACGAGGACTTGGCCTTGTTGATGCCGAGTCTATGAACTGCCTCCTTGATTCCATTCTCTTCTTTCTCCTTGCAGTACCAGCAGGACCCTGACACAGTTATAAAACCCAATTAATTAAGTTGGTTATTAAAATCATACCAACGACACTAAACAGTAATGAAGTTTGCGAAAGGCCCATCAGTTCTCCAAAGTTGCAAATAAATTGACTGTTTTTCCATGAAACTTATCAAGGATGAGAGAGCACTGGTGGAAGAATCAAACATTTTATATGATATTCATTCCAACTTTTTCAAATTTCCACACAAAATATAATAAACAATTCAATTTTTTTAAATCACAAAACAAAAAGTTTATTAAAAAAATTATATTCTAATAATATTTTATTCAACCTTCAACTTTTATTTCATCTCATCTGTGTAATCAAACGAGACCTAACTCTTCATTTGCATTGAGCATGCTTAACAATCAAGTTTATGAACTTGCAAAAAGGGTACAACCAGCATTTTATTTTTTAAAAGGACAATATCCCAAATTTTATTAATATGCTCAGGGTATAACCAGCATGCTTAGTCTGTCCTAGTTAAAACTAATTGCACATCCGGTAACACCAGCGTGCCTCAATAAATCATACGAGAAATGCATAAAGCTTGAAATTGGTCAAGCCACCTTTTGTTCAGTTTTGAGCGCCTCCTCAAGATTGCTCAGTGTAGGAATGGATCCGCCTTCCATTACACCCATCAAATTCTTCATTCGAACGCGCATTTGGAAAAGTTGAGCGACAACTTGGCTCACCTATTATTTATGTCACACAAAATATCCCATCAAGGAGAGTTAAGATGAAGCCAGTTTACCAATCTTGCATCAAATAGCAGCAATACAAACCTGCTGCTCTGTTTTCCCAGAATCTCGAGCAATTCTTTTCCTCCGGGCTGGAGATTCTGCCAATAATTCTGGCTTCTCTCTTTCCTCTGCAAGCAAAGAAGACAATAAGAACCAGAGAAAAAACCTAAACTGAAGACCCTACTCTACACAGAAGAAGGAAGATTGTTTCATTCATTGGGGAGTGATACCATGGGCTAACAAGAGACACTATATCCATTATCATTTATCAAATACACTTCCAATATAAACTAGAGAGATGAAGAGACCAGGGGTCATTGCTTCAATCATTGCTTCCATTATCTTTAAATTCTTCTCTGCTTCACGAATTTGTGCAGGAGTAACCTGAGTGCACACATGTAGGGAAGTTAATTCTACAGAGTTGAACACAAATAATAACACTTAAGAGTCAACTTGATACCATCAATATCAAACTTCCACTTTATTGGTATAACTGGAAAATGGCCATAAGAACAGCAGCCTCATAAGGCNCAGACAATGTAAAACCCATCAAAATATTTCTCTTTCTATATAAAATATAATATAGAATTTCCAAAACTTACAACTTCTTGTGCCTTTTCAACAAAGGAGAGGATGTCTCCCATTCCTAAGATACGTCCTGCCATACGGTCAGGGTAGAAAGGTTCAAGGTCCTCCATACGTTCTCCCCGCCCTACAAGCTTGACTGGCTTTCCTGATACCTGTAACCATTAGTAGTTACAGAAACAAAATACAAAATTCTCATTAGTGAAAACCATTTAACAAGTAGTTAGTTTTTTTTTTTGAAGTACAAGTACATAGATATTTTAAAAACTGAAACAATGATTTCCAAGGAGGTAACAATCTTCACTACTCAAAGTATTCAAAGAAGCAACTTAAAAATCATATCAGTTCTGTTCAGGGGAGGATCATTAGGCAAACCTCTTTAACACTCAAAGCTGCTCCCCCTCTAGAATCCCCATCCAGCTTTGTCAAAATCGCTCCTGTTATCCCAATCTCTAGATTAAATGAGGTCACCAAGGCTGTAAGTTCACATAAAAGAGGGTGAGATTCAAGTTTGAGAGTATTCATGCTCTAAACGCAGAAATCAAATGAGGGAATGAAACAAGAAAAAGGTGATCTGATCCAACTCAATAACTCTGACCTTAAAACTTATATGTCACACATGTACAAATTTAGAACGTTGCATAGGATTGCTTTCATAATTTCCATGACATGAGTAGACAACTAAAAAAAGTTTGATAATAAAATATAGAAAAATTATATTCATAATCCCCACACACCACGCACCATACGTTTTAATTTTTTTTTATTTTTTTCCCTTATCGAATGTGTTGTATATGGATGATGAGTAGAAAAATTCAACAAGTTTAAGAAGAATAAAACCAAAAATAATAAAAAATAAAAAAGAAGTGTGGTGTGTGGTGTGTGGGGATGATGAATAGCAAAGCTCTAAAATATAAACCCCAGAATTGTTTCATTCTCAAAGAGCAAAAAGAAGTTTTAATTACCTGCAGCTTCTTG
>QEOT01006292.1:88645-107665 GCA_003123785.1 Pterocarya stenoptera
GAATTTGAAGCTCCAAAAACAATTAAAGAGTACCAATACCTGTTCACCCAAAATAACAAGTTGGTCAATAGCAGCTGGTCTGTACACATCCCCAGCAATCAGCATACAACTCTTCCCCTGTGGTCAATGTTATGTCACTGGTGTCAGTCAACTTTAGCTATAAAGTAATGTATTAACAGCCATTATACATACACCAACCGTCCATAGAAAAGAGGTTTTGGAAACAAACCTGTTTCTTGAGATAATAAGCCAATTTTGCACACACTGTTGTTTTTCCAACCCCCTGTAGACCGGCTAATAAAATTACAGTGGGACCAGATTTTGCAAAAACTAGTTCAGATACCTCCCCACCCATCAACTTCACAAGCTCATCATGTACAATCTGCAAGAAACAGAAAGCACATATTCCTTATTATAGCACCGGTAAAAGTTCAATAGAGATCAAATAATAATAACAACAACAACAACAACAATAATAATAGAGATTACCTAGCCTTTTCTTACTTTCGCATTAAACCCGTGACTTTATTAATGAATATCACCGAAAAGGGAAAATATGAAATCAAAGAACAAAGTACTACGTCAACAAGTCATAATGGTCATGGGAATCTACCACAACCAAGATCTCGAGATATGCAATCACCAAAAGTGCATATAGACTTATGAAAGTTAATAAAAGCAGAATACATTCAATCAACTCTCAGAGTACAAGCTGAACAGCATAGTCTGGGAACCCCAACTATCTTAAAGCAGAATAAACAACAATTTAACGCAATTTGTATATGATTTTTCAGTTGAACAGAAATTAAAGACATTATAAAATCAAAACAAGTATTAGTTGCAACAAAGTGTTTAGCTAATAGGCAACTATACCTTAACCAGCTGCTGATCTGGTTTCACACCTCGAATCAGCCCAACACCAACAACCTGCTCACTGACAGTTTGGACAAACCGTCTTACAACGGGAAGGCTTACCTGTTAACAGAAATGTAATAACGATTGCATTTATTATGTATACATTGAAACTCAAGCAAAACAATACGCAGACAGAGACTCACTTACATCTGCTTCCAAAAGAGCTCTTCTAATATCTCGCATGGGCTCCACTATATTTTCCTTGGTCAAAACCTCTGAAGTGAAGAGAAATCATACATTAAGACAAGGAACTAATCATAATGAGGAAAACAGCTAAACAAAATAAATCATATTATAGCAATGTGCTTGTGTATATACACCTCTTTATATCAAAAGGTCGGTCCTTTCTTTTCAAGCACGCAAGGTACTAATTGATCAACTTATGTGTTAGGGTGACTAAACCTACAGCGAGTGGAAACAAATAAACTTAGATGGTTGACAAAAGAAACGGCAAAGCGAACCTTCTCCTTTCAGTTTATTCCAGGCCGCCTCAAGACCGCTCGTGAGTTGCCCAAACATCTCAGCTCTAACAACAACACCGCGCATACCTCTTCCCAGAGTAACACTCTTGGAGTTCACCCAGCCCCATACCTCTCTCTGTGGAAAAATAGGAACGCTAATTTACAATACATAAAGACCCGATATAGCAAAAATAAAAGTACTCGAGATTCTAATTTGAACAGCATTGCGAACTTATCAATGGCTCATTGTGGCTTACAGCAAACAAGTTCCTGGAAGAGAGTGAGACAGGACCGTTAGAACCGGTCCAAGACGAGCGTAGTCGACTCGGTTTCCTCGCGTCGGTCNAGGAAATATCGGCCGGTTCTATCTTATCAATGTGTCTAGGGTGCGTTTGGACATTGAACTCAACTCGACTTATCTCAATTGAATTAATTATTGAAGAGGCTTGTTACTTTTTTTAAATTTTCATAAAAGTTAATTTTATCTCAATTTATTTAATCTATTTTAATCCAAAACGTTAAATCTATATCAGGCTGTGTTTACTCAACTAATTTTAAACATGATTGATAAGATTCACTACTTTTTCAATTTTTTATAAAAAATTTAAACTCATTTCAATTTATTTCATACATTTTAACCTAAAAATTTAAACTCATCTCAACCTAAAAAAGTTAAATCCATCTCAATAAGACCTATAAAATATTATTAATTATAACTCAACTCAACTTATCTCAACATCTAAACGTAGCCTATTTCAGACTTTGGAAATGGAAAAAGATGGATTTATGAGGAATGCATTTATGAATTGTGCTAAGTGTAGCATTTTTTTAAAAGAAAGAAATATACTATTTAAAAAAAATTATATAAGTCTCATATTTACTCATTTTTTTTAGAAAAAGTGTCTAACATTTGTGCACTCTATGACTGCAAATATTATTTTTCTAAATTGAAAAATTTTAAATATAAGTCTCACACTCCTCTAATTTTATAATTAGTTTATTTTATCACTTTTATTTAAAATGAATGATGATTTTATAATTAAAATTACTTTTAATAAAGTATTAAATTACATTGCTTGATTTAAAATGAGTTATAAAAGAGTTTTAAGTAGAGGTAAAAACCTACAAATGTGGCTCACTTTCGGTCCGAACGGGCTAGTTTTATACATGTTTAAAACCGGTTGATTAAGGGAGAGAAAATCGGCATGTTCAGTTTCAACGTAATTCTGGTCAATTCATTTGTGTCCTGTCGATGGTGCAATGAGAGATAGTACCAAGAGAATAGAGGTTGCATCATTGCGATGAAAGAGAGTGAGAGAGAGATGCATGGCAAATGACAGCACGCTACATGAGAGAGTTCGAGACAAATGAGAATCAAGAGAAAATGGAGGGAGGGGATATTAAACCCTATATTGAAACGACATTGTTTGGCGTCGTTTCATTTTTCATTTTTAATTTTTTTTCCTAAATAGCATGTGTAAAACGACGTTGTTTCATTTAATATATATATTTTAGGTAAAATTGGAGGCTGATTTGATCTCAGTTTGAACCAGATTTCATCAATTTCCTATTGTCAGTCGATCGGTTCTCTTCCAGTTTCGACCAGTTCACATCGGCAACGACCAATTCTATCAATTACCGTATAGCCCTAGTTTTAGGTTTATTAAAAATCGAGAGAGCTTAGCATTACACATGCTAGTCTTCTATTTTATTTTTTAGATATCAAGAGCAGTTGAAAGCAATCTTGTGGTTGTCCCAAAATTCATTTATTGCTTATTTTTATATAGAAAAATTATACTCATCATTCATATACCATACATTTATTTTTATTTTTCATCTTTTTTTTTAACAGGTGTGTGTGTAATAATAATGAGTAGAATACATCTTTTATATATTAAAGCTAAGGAAGTCCAGATCATTTAATTGGGAAACTGTATAAAATTTTGTAAGAACGTACTGTGATAATTTGGAAAATTTACCCAAATATATATATATATATTTCTAATTCTTACAGATTTTACTTAGTGAAGAAAGACATCTAACATAATCTGACTTGTATAATCCATTTAAATCAAAGTCCTACCATTGTGATAAACGTCCTGTCGTTTGCTGATATCATACATAAACGACCAGACGGTCACTAAGTCCAATGTCCACCCACTCCAAATCCATGGTGTATTAATTAAAGGTCACGCATAGACTAGGGAACTCCGGATCTGAAGAGTCCGACAGTCTGATCTCTCGCGCACATAAAGATTTTATCTATGAGAAATAGGCAGGCGTAAGTGTAACTCAAGTATACATAACATAAACAAGAGCAACATGTAAGCATAATTAATTGACCAACGATGGATTATTTGGAAACTTTTAGTGAAGGAACTTGGTTTTACAAGAATGATCAACAAAAAAAACGATGGATTATTTGGAAACTTTTAGTGAAGGAACTTGGTTTTACAAGAATGATCAACAAAAAAAGTTCCTATTTTTGCTGATCATCGTTCTTTTAACTATCTTATTATTGGTGACCATGAAAAGATGATGTTTAGAAGGACCATGAATAACGCTTTTCTTTTTTCGAATATCATAGTTAATAGACATCGAAGCCTTGTTTTCAAAGTAATCAGTCAGTCTAAGGCTAATAAAAACGACCGGCATACTAAACTTCTACTTTAACAATACAAACGATGGGGCTTCAACTCATCCCAAGGATGCAAGGAATTTATCTTTAAAAATGAAATAAATGTACATTATAAATCTCTCACAAAATGCAGTATCCATTCTACGGGCAATATAGAGGCGCATTGCTACGACACATAATTTATAACACAAGCTCAGAGAGTTTGGTTCACTACAGATACGAACCATTCACAGTTGCTTCAAGTCAAGCCCCCTATTGTGACGACATCAGAAACACATTCATCTTCAACATAAGGAATGGTTCTACGTACTGTAAATTTCATTGGAAGGGTCCCTTCACCTGCAAATACCATGATATAAAAATGTAGACACAACTTTCTAATTAGTCTATTTCATCATAGAAGAATCAGATTCTCACCTCCAGTTGTTCTATCCTTTTCAATGCATATGGCAGCATAATGAGAACCCGCCAAATCCAAGAGCACAAATTGCCAATTGTTTGTAAGCTTCTCATGGTCATTAAAAGAATCGACGACTATATCAAATGCCTGACAGCATGTTGTGTTTCATGATCAACATTTCATGAAAATTTACAAGAAAAAATAGTAGAATGTTGTGCTTAGAAAGAGAGGATGGGAGAAATTTTATTATCATACGTAGCACCCATGGACTAGGATGAAGGGGAATGTCTATCCTATAATAATGTCCCCAACAGACACCTAATGATCGCGTAGTCACGTAAGTAGACCAAATTTTGCAATTATGCATCCATTATAAGTTCAGTCAAATACCTCAGAATCGCCATGCCCAGGAGGACGAATTTCCCCTTCCATAGTCCTAAACCAAATTGTAAAGGTCTTAAAAGGTACAGCCGAGAAACCCCTCCCCAACGCTTTCACATATGCCTCCTGAAAGTGTGACCCATAATCTTAATACATGGCTAAAACACAAGAAGCATAACAATAACATCTCACAAAGTCTAGTTATTCTTTTGTTGCTTTTATAAAGAATATGTAGCCATTACTAGTTTCTCAACGGTGAAACTTCTGCTGAGCATCCAACATTGAACTGTATAATTTTGTAGAACCGTCTAACCAAGTTAAAAATGCACTTCCATTTTTCTACCGCAATCACTGCTTGTAAAGTGAGTATCTTTTAGCATCATGTTCAATCATACAACAATGAACTGAAAGCACTTGATGCATATCGAATTCCTACAATGAAACTCACCTTGAGAGTCCATAATTTTATGAACTCCTGATGCTGAATTTCAGGGTCTGAAATAGCAGTTAAAAGTTCCACTTCATAAGGAGAAAAGTACCTTCGAGCAAATGCTAAAACATTGTTCTTTAACTTCCGTCGCTTCTCCTCCACATCAATACCAATCTACAATTATAAAAGCAAGTCACAACAGCTTAAAGTCAGTGTTTCTTCAACCCAAACAACAATAAACTACTAGATAAACAGACATGCATAAAACATAATCAAAGGATAATATAATTATTGCATATGCAGGAGATATAAGTAGTCCATCAATATTCAGAAAACTTACTGGTGAATTCACAGTCACTCCACAAGCTATTAAGGAAGAGGTATGTGAAATGTTGAAATGCAACGGTGGAAGCTGCTGGTCATCAACATCTTCCCATTCTACCTATTCATGTACGCTATCAGTTATATTGTATAGTATGTATACATATGAGAAAACAAAATGAACTTAGAAACAGACACACGCATGCACATATGATAAAGAAAAGTGAGCAAAGTCTATGCAAATGTAGCCAACATTTTTCACAATCCAACAACAGTCAGGAAACAAACTCACCTCAGGCTTTCCATAGATATTCTTCTTAAATTTCAAGGATCTTGGATGAACTGGACACTTTGTCTGATCTAGTAATAAAGAATAATGGTTAGAAACACATCTGATCTCTTTGTACAAAGTTGGCTCCAGCACTGAACAGAGAACGTAATATACAAGTAATGAAACAAAAGGATGCGGATGTTATTTTAATAATTAAAATTAATTTATTTTCGATAATTAAAAATATTAAAAACAATCTCCTTTTCTTATAAACTTTTGAGATAATTGAAATCTTTTCTACATATATACATATACTGAAAGATTAATTCAGGAAGTTTACCCTTAAAATAATCATTAAAAAAGGAAAAGAAAATCTACGTTAACATACACCATGCTCTTCAATCAGGCTTAAAAATGCTTTTTAATGTTAATAATTTAGTAATCTACACAACGGTAAATAAATAATCCGTTTCCTAACACAACAAAACCGCAGAATTTCCCAATGTACATATAAGTAAGAAGAAGCACTTCACCAACTGACCATACTTCACCTTAATCTTGCAAACTAAAAGTAAGATATAAGCAAATGAAAATAGCAAGCAGAATGAACGAGAAAGCATTAAGGGAAGGAGGACCTACATCTTGCAATGGTAGTGCGAACCAGTGCACGAGCTAGCAGGGCTCTCTTTTGGAGCTGACATCCACGCATGCGGCAAACATTTTCTTTCTCGCACGGTGACAGAAGTTCCAAATATTGATTAAGAAGGGTTTCACTCTTAACCTCATTAGGTAATATATACCACAAATGGGTTTCCCTACAATCCCAAAAAAATGAAAATAAATAAAGAAAAATTAAGAATTTCCAAAAGGTAGTAAGCACTGAGAAAATGAAATACAGACCATTTAATTGAAAATAATGCGAATTTTTTTAAGAAATCCACCGTAGAACAATCGTAATCTGTATCGGCAATATATATGTGCTAGATACTATACAAAATAAATGGCATAAAGCGTCGTACATTCGAGATGGAAGTGGTACTGGGACCAGCGGGGATGAAGCAGCAGATAAGTTCCTTTGAAAGTAACATATATTCATGAAGAAATTCCTTGTATGCCTGAGCAACATCCACTGCTTGAGACGGTTTGGTTATATCCAATACATAAGCCTTCCTTGGCTGGTAAACCCTAAAGAAGCCTACTGCACTACACAAAATATATAAATGAAGAATTTCACAAAGCTTCCAATTTGCCCTCGGGGGAAATTGAATCCCTGAGATCGTTAATTTCTTGGGGTATCAAGTTACGAACTTCACAGAGAAAGAGAGACGTCTAATGGGAAGGCGCTGATGAGGGTACGAAAATGTATTTTAAATATTTTATTATTGGATTATAATATCAAAATATAAATAGAAATTATAGAAATTAATGTGTATTTTTAAATTAAGTTTCTATTTATTTTGAGATACTCTTAAATAGATTTTTATGTTTAATTTCAGGGATTATAAAAGAGTAAATCAAAACTCAGTTAAATTCAAAGGACTTTCAAATGGATAAGAGTTGGAATAACCTAAGAACTTTCAATGAGTGTAGGACTCTTCAAATAAGGATAATGATGGAGTTTAAGAATAATTCGGATCAAGAGAAATAGTCAAAGTCCAATATGTTCTAGGAGACTGTCTGGATATACTTTAGTATTTCGAACGTAATTTTCTACTCACATATCGGATTGATTCGATTCCAAATGCGTTGGAAAGCTAACTTAAAGGGTTACGACTTTATCTCTAATAAGAATTTCCAAATTCGAATTCTTGAAGTACGTACGTGGTTGCCAAGATAAGTCCCAACATTTAGAAGATTTTTCTAGGCTGGAATCATGAAGATATTAGAGTTTCTTTCCTACCCTATATAAGGATATCATTAGGAGGCTGAAGAGAATGGGGGAGATGAATTTAATTGTCATGGCCACCGTTTACTTTACCTTTTTCTTGAGATTTTTGTTGTCTATTATATTTATTAGTAACTAAATTCTCAAGTAGGGTTAGGGATGAACTTGCACATTAGATGATATTTGTAATTTATTTTTTATTTATGTATTTGATTTTTAATTACTAAAACTCTTTTGTTTTATCATTCTCGATTCATCGTTAATGTTATCTTCTCCGAATAATCATAAAATTTATTCTGTTTATGGATTCAGTCATGCTTTTTCTATTAAATGGACTAGTTCTTTGATTATGTTTGGATCAATTATTTATCTATATTGATTTAATTTTTTGCTGCAATATCGCTCCCAAAGTATATTGTCGTTGTAGGATTTTCTCAATAGTGATAATAATTTACGTATTTTAAAAGTGGTGAATGATTTTTCAAAAGATTATATTTGTTTTAATCTTGGTTTATAAATCTATATCTTCTAATTGGAAATTTTAGGAATTGAGTTTCCAATTGAGTTATCTAATGAATCAAGAATAATTAAAGTATCGGATTTGTGCAAGGGATTCCTGACATTCTACTGTTTGTCAAATTGAGTTCTTTTTTCGTTAATCACTTTACTTCACTTTAATTTACATTTAAAATGAATTTTTGTTCTCTATTAATCATTTGATATTTTTTCTTAGTTTCTTTGTTCATTCTACTATTCTTTTAATTTATCTTTCTGTATAATCGATACTACAAAGTTTTGCTATAACTACCGCGTTATTCTTTGGACGTAATCAGGCGCCATAAACGGGTTCATTTCAATAATTGCGAATGAGATTAAAATTGTGAACTTTATTTTGGAAAAAGCTATGTCCACCTATAAAAAGTCCTGAGACTCCATCTCGACTGACGTGGCATGGGCTATGTGGCATGTTTTAATATTAAAAAATAGATCTGCTCAAATTATTAAAAAATAATAATAATAATAATAAAGAATAATAATAAGAAAAGAAAATGAATTTTGTGTTAAAAAAAAAATAAAAATAAAACAAAGAGACCCTCTCCCAATTCGAGAATGCCTTAGCTAACTCTGAATAAGAAGAATGAAACCAGTGACCAAGATGCCTATGGTGGAAAGCATGCAAATGGCAAAAGTCAAAAACAAAGCAAGCCCAAACCAAACTTGAGGTTGCCGCTGCCATCTACTATACCTGTGAATGTAATGAAAAAGAGATGGCCAATCAAAGAAGAAGGTTACGAGGAAGAAGATAGTGAAGAAATAGAGGAGGACCGTGAAAATGTCGAGGACGGTTGGAGATAGGGGTGTAATTGGTCCAGTCCGATGCAGTTTTGGATAAAATTTATGATCGAACCAATATGTACTGGTTTTGTATTTTCAAAAACCAATTACACACGAGTTACCCCCCTAAACTGATACATCCTTTTTACCGGATCCGATTCGATCCGATTTCCTGTTTTAATTTAGTGAATGCACGAGAGAGAGAGAGAGAGAGAGAGAGAGAGAGAGAGAGAGAGAGAGAGAGAGAGAGAGAGAGAGAGATTAAAGTAGCTAGCAATCTAGAACTTGGAACAAATATGTATGAGGGAGAGCCAATAGCTGAAGACAAATACATGAAATCTGAAACTGCATCAAAAGGACACCTAGCTAGAATATTATTAGAGATGAGATTCATCACTATATATGAAAGTAGGTGCTCTTGGGTAACAGTGCTGTTTATGGATGAGAGCCCAATACAATGCTTGGGAATGTATCCTATCTTAAGAGGTAAAAGGCTACTCTTTGCCCCTACATTTGCATGAACCTTCTAAAAAAAATAATATGTTTAGTGAATTTATAAAAAAATGATTTAAGAAAGGAATAATAATAGTAAATTTAAGAAACACAAAAATTTATAACACAAATTCCCATAAAAGAATATAATATGTTTAGTAAGTTTATAAAAAGTAATGATCTTCACTATTGACGTTAGACAAATAAAGATCCTCAAAGATGATTTTAACTTTTTTTTTTTTTTTTACTTTTAATATCTCGACTCCATCTATGTATGAGAGCAAATAAATCTTTCAAAAGGGCATCCAACTGGTAGGTAGTTTTTTTTTTTACAATTAAGTAGATGTTTTATTTTTCATTTTTGACTTAGTAGAAATGGGACATTGCATCTTTGGAAGTCATACAAGAGATACTGGATTGAAGCAATGGAGCAAAGCCACTTGAAAGCTTTCTTTCAACTCAAATGCTTAATCAAACAAAACAAACAGAGCTTTAGGCTAATGTGTCCTTAGAAAAAAAAACCTAGGAAGTCCCTAACCCAACTATATCATTGCAGACGTAAGAGTCTCACTCAACTTGGAAGTATTAGACTTTCTTTGTTGTGTTTGAAATCGACAACCCAAAATAAAATAATTTCTCTGTTCTGCTTTCTTTTAACAATTGGGAGCATATGTATAAACAATCCTGACCTCAAAGAAAGATGCACAAAATTGTATAGGAATTAAGTCCAACAAGCAACACCTGGACGAAAATTCTCAAAGATGTCTAAAGTTCTCATTTAACCAATAAACATTTGAAACAAAAAAGCTCCCATAACAATTAAATCAACAGAGATTAAAAATGATATACACATCCGAGATTGTTCCAAGAAAAATTATCGTCAAAGACAGAGAGACGTGAGAGAGGGGCGGTCGGCTGCGTGAGAGATGGGAGGGCTGCGTGAGGCAGTGAGAGACGTCTCAGAGAAGGCAGCGCAGCATTGAGATAGGGGCCGAGGGGTTGTGTGTGCAACGGGAACGGCTCGAGAGGTGAGGCCGTGAAGGGTTATTGATAGACTATAGTGATAGTATTAGTATTACTATATCATTATTTCATATTTAATTTTTTCTTATAATGATTTATATACTGATTTATATATAAACTTAAAATATATTACTAATAGTAATAAAGTATTAGACTATTAGTATTAGGCAATAAAATGTAAATTATAATTAATATACATTATATACTAATATAGATTAATATTACTTATTTACTAATATATTATGTACCTATCAAAAAGAATATATTGAAAATTTATTAAGTCATAAAATTTTGGTAATAATATTTGAGTGATTTTCTTTATTTTTTGGTAAATAATATTTTAGTGATATTATTTACAACTTTGGTCTATAAATTCAAACATTTTGATATTTAGGAATTTTTTTTTCAATTTTAAACTGATTTTAGGTGATAAAAAAATATTGATGTGATTTATCAATTTCAATTTATTTTTAAATCAATTTATATTATTATATATATAAATGATATATAATATAAAAACGATTATATATAATATTAAAAAAATAATTTAAAATATATATTATGTGGAACCAGTTTGGTTTGGTCCTAAAAAGCCTAAAATCAAAACTGGGCCGATTTTGCCATTACAAAAACTAGTTCCAGATCGGATTGGGCTAAGACTGGACCAATTTGACTGAATCGGGTGAGTCTAGACCGATGTTCTCTTCTTTTTTTTTTACACCCTCTAATTGGAGATATGCAGATAACGAGGATGACCATGAAGAAACAGATTTTTAAGATTAGATCTTAATCATGGCACTTTGAATGTAACTTATATTTTTTTATCTTTTCTTAAACTTTGTTATTTATTTTTAACTGCCGCGGGTTCTAGACCGCTTAGTAGTGATCAAAGTGCACTCACATTCTCGAGTATCGATCCAAATTTGTAGATCAAAACCTATTTGAGTAAAAGGAAAAGAAATATACCACTTGGATTGAAGGCCGAATGGAAGGGAGCCGAAAATGGATCCTTTTGCCGCACGTACTGGATGCCAGTGTCAGTGCCAGACAAAGATCTGACGGAGGATCTCGGGCGGACGGGTGTCGGTATGGTTGGGTGTTTGGCGTCGGTGGGGGATAGTTCAGAGCTTAACTTCCATCTAGTTGTTGTGCTCTGTCTTTTTAAAAAAAATATATATATAAAACCACGTGGCATGCCACGTCAGTCAGATCTGGTATTGGACATTCATGCGATGACTGCAGAACTACTCCTTTATTTTTATTTGACTGGGTCGGGCTTTTTGGATGGTCTGAGAACTTATCCGTTTCATTTGGGCCAGGCCGGTACCAAATCAATCTTATGGGCCCACTATGCTGCTTGAATATGATTTGACGATCTTCTCCTCGAATCATCTTTTTATAAGGAATTATAATAATTGAAAAATTGTTTTCTTCCATAGATATTTCTCTATTTTTTTTTCCATGCTATAATAGATCATCATATTAAAAAATATGTATTTTATCATAAGAAGAAGAATTGACGAGGGCTCAGTGGTCAAAGGAATTTCAATTGAACAAAGGCTGTTGTACTATGGAAGTGGAAACACAAAGATGTTAGAACTGGTTAAGGACAAGTTAAAGAAGCAAGAAAAGTTCAAAGACACCCACCCCACCCCAACTCAGAAGAACATTGTAAAAAGCACACATGCAAATCATACACATTTTTCCAGAGGTGGAAAATGCAACATCCCCAACTGGTTTTACCCGCTGGCCATCCCAACCCCCCCAATCCCACCAGAAACAGCAAACAAAAGCCCCTTCAACGCCAGGCTTCAAACAGCTCCGTCCTTGAGTTTATACGCCCAACAATTCCTTGCCCCTTGGTTTTCTCTGCAGGTCTTGGTGCACGAGACATGACGCCTTCATTGACTTTTTTGGATCCCTTCTTGATACTTGAAATACTTGATTGGCCAGTTTTGCTCTTGCAAATATTTTTTGGAACCCCTCCACTCGGCTTTGTTGAACCACCCTCTTCCAGTCCGCTTACAAAGGATGAATTCACTTGAGAAACAACCTCACAGGGACAGTTATCAACCAGAGACTGATTCCCCCCAGGAGTGACAATTTCACTAGAATGGAGGAAACTTCTTGCTCCACGTTCAATTGTAGTGTCACCTTGAATTGAGTGACCAGGGCTCTCTAATGCCGGGTCTTCAGCAGCAAAGGATTTATCTTCAACACTGTTTTCCTCCTCTTTGGGTCCCTGAATACATAGTTCTGAAGAGCTTTGATATCCATCCTCATCAGAAGGCTCCAGGTGTGAATTAGGAGTTGACTCTACCACAGATTCTTCTCTTTCTCTTAACGTCTTGACAATAAGAGTTTTGAGAAAGTTCATCACCTGGACTGCATACATCAATGCAGTCAAAGGGTCTGCCATCTGCATTTGCATCAAATTTAGGAAGGCCGTTATTGCACTTCAAATTAACCAGATTGCATGATCAAAACCATATTTTGGCATAATAACCTGAGAACTAGGGTCAATGAAAGATAAGGTTCTTAGTAAGAAAGACGGCAGAACAAGATTATTAGTCAAACATTGTGACACAATTTTCATCTTAGTAAAACATCCGGACAATTATCTGATTTTAGGAAGATTTTGGCATGCTCCTAGTTAATTCCCTGTCGTGTCAACAAACTCTGTTTTCACAAGCTTGAGGCACAACTTGAACACCACTGTGGAACATATGAACATGGATACAATCAAACCTCAGCTCCACTCCACGCCACACAGATGGATTTGGCTTATATATGTGAGTCAAATGTAAGAAAGAAAATAACTTTCACTCACCTGAGTCATGTTGGGTGCAAAAACCATGGCAATATTGCGAGCATTCATCTTGTTCAAGTGTTCCAGTTGTGCGACATCTGCCATTAGGTTTATCGCCCAATCCAGCAGAGCAGCTTCTGTTGGTGGAAGTAGTCGCACAAGCTGAGCACACTCCTCTTCTGACTGGGATTGCATCACCTGTTCTGGTGAGAGGGAGTCCAAAACACCAGACGGGAGCTCTCTAAACCAAGCCTATTGGAGTACAAAAAAAAGGTCAGATTAATGTGAAATGTGAAGTTGAAGCTGACAAAATTGAATCCACCAGCATGAAGGAATTGGGAGCTTGTTTTTTTTTTTTTTTGGAGGGGGGGGATCTGCAACCTATGAATGATGAACCAGCACTGTTGACAGTTTACAGTTAACATTAGAAAATCAGTACCACAAAAAAGGGAAAAAAACAACTCAGTTGGCGTGTTGTAAACAATATCAAAAGCACGACTTCTTTATTACGAAGCATTAGTCATGAACAGATGAACAGATTAGGAGAAGATCAGTCAGCAATGTCGTACCTTTATAAGACCGGCCAGGCAGTGTAGATCAATGTTATCTGGTATCACACCTCGATTTAATTGGTCCCTAACATACTCCTCCTGACTGTTCTCAGCATTAATTCTGAAGATTCCTTCTGCCTGCATGTTTGAGTTCACAGTCATTTAATGTTTACTGGAGTGGAACAGTATGAAGATTTCTAAAAGCTCCGGTGCTACATTATAAAATCCCATTCAAGAAGCAATCATGATGGAAGAAACCCTATTGACCCTGTATGATTTGAGAGTCGTGCTACACCCACCGAGGGTGTAGCATGACAAAGTCTGCCGATAAGGCATAATGGCTTTTTTATTTATTTTATTTTTTTCATACATTTTTTTTTTAATATTCTTAAACATTTAAAAAAAAACAGAACATCATTAAAAAACAATTACTTAATCACTAGGTAAAAAAAAAAAAGTGTCGGAAGACACCATTGGGACCCAAGTTTCGGTGACTTTAGCATTATTGATGATTTAATAGTTGAACCTCGATGTAATAAACTGTCACATCCACTTAACATTGAAGAATAAAGGGGCAACAAAGGACTAATAATCAAGTACCTGCAAGCCCCCTTGTGCATACAATCGCCTTTGCATCATCAGCAATATTGTTGGCACACTATTTCCTCTTGCATCAAATGAAAGCTGCATAGATTCTGTTGAAACCCCAAAAACATTTGCACTGCAGATGAAAATTATCTATGTCATTGGTATAAATAGCTTGGAAACAGTCATCATTGAAAATGAGAAAGTAGAATATGCCACATGACTTGTGAAGATACACGCAGATCATTGCAGAATGACAACCAAACATGTATATAAATGTCACAGATAGTAAGTTGACTATGTAACATGAACCTTTGGAAAAAAAATAAGGAGCAAATGCAAAGGTACTGACAACAGAAGCATGTCATATGAATATATAAAAAATGAAAGAGAATGAGATCGCCCAAGAGTTGTCCTGTATATGAGAATTTAAGAAGCAGACTGATGTGATTTCTGGTGGCTGGTGGTAATAAAGAAAACTCTTGCATTAGTGTGCAGAAAGGAAGGGGGGGAAGGGGGGGAGGAGTGAGAGCACCCGAAGGACCGCCCAGGTATACAGCATCAAGTAGATACTTGTTTTTACCCTCACATAAAACCACATTATTTCCTTCTTTAGTGGAACTGTCAATATATTGTTCGAGAAAGAGGAGTTAGAGTGGTTATTCCAATTGCCTTTGGATCACAATGAAAAACCAGAAAATAGAGATTAAAGGTCCAGTTTGTTGCTTGAAAACACACCGTTCAAAAGTAGGTCACATTTAAAAAGGAAAAGGCAAGATGATTGGTGAAATTGAATTACCGAGCCCAACATGAGGTACGCCAGTAGGTCTACTACCAAAGACCAAAGCAAAACATAATGCCATATTATCAAAACGAAATTAGAGCCAAGTAAATAAACTCAAAAAGGATAGACAAAATCTCCAAATCAGAAACACAACCAAAATAAACAGACGGTCAAGATAATTCTTTGTGTCTCCAATCCAGCCCCAGTTCTAGTTTATTTAACCCGCACAAATCTTACAACTCCTAAAAGACATGATACTATGCTAATCGAACATAATAATGTCACATAATTCATACACAAGATTACGAAGAATATCATCATACGATGCCTTACGAGGGGGCATAAGCCTCTATAATTCAAGAAATAAAACCCAAAACCAGATTCTTTACTTAAATCCAAAGCTACCCATGTGTATAAGCAAAGAACGTGACTTACTTGAAGGAATTGACAGGAAAACAGAAATAATTAGAATTACAAACAAATCCCAAATTCAGAACGGAATTTCAAGAATGTGTTAGACCAGATTATGAAAACCCAGAGTAAATTTTTTCATAAAGACCAAAAACTACTTCTAAGTGAAAACATAACATACACGCTGAGGGAGAAAAGACAATATGAAAGAAAGCACGAAATTTAGATACAGACCTGGCACTAGGGACCCTTCTGGGGACCTCAGGTTCAAACTCAACAGGCAAACCAAGAAAACCATGGAAGCGATCAAACGTGACATGGGCAACATGCCTGACTTCGGAAGGCCACCCAATCTCCATGGAAGAGAGCTTCCCTGACCCAGCAGTGCTACACCCAATCAAAGACTTCCTAAAAGCAGCCACCAAAAGTGCTAAAAGAGACAGCTGATCTCCCTCTCTGTCCCTTTCCTTCCTTTTCCTGTCTCCTCCTCCAACACCTTCCTCTCCCTCCTCTATATCCGAATGGTCCTCTATTGTAGGACTGTTAATAAGGGCACAAGGGTGTGACCCATCATTCGGTGTGGAAGAGCTTGAAGGCGAAGGGAAGTGAGATGGAGATTGGAGTACATCAGTCATGTTTTGGGGAATTATTTGGTGGGCAAGACAAGTCTTTTTCCACTTTTTTTTCTTCGTCGAGATTTATTTGGCTAATTTTTATTGGATTTTTTTCGGAGGGGTCTATGGCAAAGACCAGGATTTGGGAATGAATGTGGAGTCGAGTTGGATTCAAGGAAGGTCTTTGGAGGGTAAGACGTGCCTATCATCAACTTTTTTGTCTCTTTTATTTCCTCTATCCTTGCTGGCTTTTCTTGCGCAGAGGTTTGAAGCAAGCGAGAGACAGAGAGAAGAAGAACGGGGATGGATTTTGCGGAGAGAGGGGGGAGGATAGGGTAGGATGGAAATGTAGATCACGAACTAAATTTGCTTTTGTATTCTAGTCCGAGGGAAGAAAATGGAGGTGGGTAGTTGTTTGCGCTTCACATTTTACAAGCAAGCCGTCCAATCACCTTAGGATTGTAGGGCTTTGTGCACTTTTTGTACCCTAAGGAAACAAAATTAATAATTATACTAACAACGATGGTCAATAGTTATAGCGGGGATGATGATATAGGTTTTAGAATGGCTGGTTTGGTTACAAAATTTTTTTAATCTCGTATAATTATTATAATCATTATAAGTTTTTTAAATTTAAAATAAAAAATATAATTAAAAAGTCAACTGCAATATCGGAGATTCTGTATAATTTTAAATTTATGTCTAATACAATTATTATAGAAATATAAATTACAAAAATGGAAATTGAATATACCATTTTGATTGCAATCATTTTGCTCACTTCCATATTTGTGTTTATCCATCATTATCTCCAACTGGCAAAGTTTTGTGATGACTTTTAGAATTTCTAGGAGGGAAAAAAATTATCATTATACGGATAACAATGAAAATCTGTCAAGTACTATGATATCAAGATTTTTTCGTATTATTAATTTTTTTGTAGCCATAATTCCCACTAGATATGCTTACATTTCTTAGGATGCAGACTGTAATATACGTCTAGAAGCACAAAGGGTCTTCTAAGCAGCCGCATGATTCTGACAGGTAAAAGGCAGAATCGAAGACCAACTAGACCATCAAAGACTAATCTTTTTCGTTTATTATCGTTTGTTTTTTTGGGGGGTTTCGTTGAGTAATGTCGAAGAGTTAAGGCCACCTAGTTCTAGACCTAGTAATAAGTTTCGATAAGAGACATTAAAAATGTAGCAGTAATGTCTGAAACTGGGTCCACCAGTTTCCTGAAACCACGTTTGCTGCTTCTTCAAGTTCGAAACTCGAAAATATTGTCTGTACTGTGCTCCTTGGTTCCTTATCAAAGCTTAATGAGTTCTTAAGATGATTGAATCCCTTACAATAACGGATTTCCTGGACCTAATAATGATCATTTTGGATTGAGACCCAACGAGAAAACTTTGTAGTTTGGACTAGTAGCTATCCACATAAGCATGTTTATCCGAAACCCCATTATTAACTAATGCATGAAACCAACCAACGATAGTGACAACCAAAATTTATTTTCATTCTTCTTCTCAAATGATGAAACGAGCCTCTGGACCACAACAATAACAACAACCTACCCTCTTCCAAGATCCAGAAGACAAATAAAAACTTCCGACTCTGATGAAAAAAAAAAAAAAAAAAAGGTTAAGAAGAGCTTGTGCTATATAAAGTATTGTATAAGCAATGGAAGTGCAGCTGTAAAAACACACTGCCATCATGACCTTAATCTAGTATTGTTGCCAGCAAACACATGTGCCACTTTTTTAACGCCCACAAATTTTTAGCAATTGGTAATAATGTAAGAACAGAGAGATTCTCCAGTGGTTGGTGGGTCTGAGTTGTCTACGACTCTATTATAACATAATGCATAGATGTTTGTTACTTCGTGTGAAGCATCTCCCAGCATATATAGACCTCGATGCCGATTTCAATTTTAAGCTTGCTTACCAAAAGGCGCTTGATGCCTTCTGAGACAGTTCTTCAGTTATCAGAGAGCGTACAAAGAAAAAGAAAAAGCAAAATAGACCTGTTTTATTGGATTGGAAAAGCGAACTTCAATAGAAGACAAACGTTGTAATTCATAAGGTTACTCACTATTCAAAATTCAAACTGCACGGGGCGGGCAGCTGTTCATCTTTTTGTGTGCCCTAAAACCGAAGGGCTAGTCCAGTAATTTGCATCCCAATAAACGGAATACAACGTTCAATGGAAAATTTGAAAGAAAGCTTTTCTTATTCTAATTGCCCAATACATTTGAGATGAAGGGGGATAGGTCGAGGGAGGGGGGCAAAAGGGGCCTCTCTGTTGGATAAAATGCAACCTGCAAATGCTAGGAATAATTTTAAATTTTATGAATAAGCATGACCTCATCTGACCGGACAAAAATGAAGCCTAAACAAATAATGCTAATAGCTTGACATTTGGGCTCAACCACAGCCAAATATAAATATCCAGGCTGATTTGATAGGACATTTAATCCGCCAAAACCTTGATACCGAACAGACGTGTCACAGTCAAAAAATATATAAGCAGTTGCAATGACACAGCTGGAGAAGCAAAGCATATAAGCCAATCGTTATAAAGTATCATAACTATATTGACCAAAGTCATGGCTATTCCAACAGCATCCATACAAATAAACAATACTATTAAATCTGCTTGTAAATGGGAATACAGAAATAGGTTCTAAAACTGTTCCACAAAATCAGCACCTA
>QEOT01006293.1:473-27252 GCA_003123785.1 Pterocarya stenoptera
TCTCCTAAGATTTATTTCTTACAAGCTGCTGACCAGGTTATTGAGGATAAAGGAGATGAAGTCTTTTATGACACCACAGACATGACTGAAACCGTGCCACCACCAACGCTTGAGGGTCCAACCCTTACACTGAATGCATTAACAGGTACTCCTTGCCTTAAAACTATGCGATTACATGGATATATTGGTGTTGTACCTGTGATCATTTTAGTGGATACCGGAAGTACTCACAACTTCCTGGACCCATCTATTGTAAAGAAAACTAAGCTGTCAGTTTCTTGTGAGCTCCAATTAAAAGTGCAAGTGGCTAATGGGGAAATGGTAGAAACTTTGGGATCTTGTAATGAAGTGGCCACTCGGATTCAAGGGACTTCTTTCACAACCTCTTATTTTGTACTACCACTAGCTGGGTGTGATGGGGTATTGGGGATTCAGTGGCTGGAATCACTTGGATCCATTAATTGGAATTTTTCTGCCCTACAAATGCAGTTTCAGTGGGAGGGGAAAGCAGTGATGTTTAAGGGTCTCCAATTACAAGATACTTCATTCTCTAATTGTCACAAACTGTTTTTAAACTCATGTTTCAAAGGGAAGGGTTTAATTCTACAGTTACAAGCAGAACCAACATCATTGGCCAATGGAGTGCAACATTCTGGAGTTAAACAAGTTTTATCAGATTTTAAACATCTTTTTGATGAGCCCACTAGTCTGCCACCTGTAAGGTCGCATGACCATCGCATTGTACTCAAGGAGGGAACTAGTCCCATTTCTACACGACCCTATCGATACCCGTTCTACCAAAAGTTAGAAATCGAGAAAATAGTGGCAGAATTACTTACTACAGGGGTCATTAGACCCAGTTCTAGCCCCTTTTCATCCCCTGTTTTATTGGTCTGCAAAGTTGATGGAAGTTGGCGATTATGTGTGGATTATCGAGCACTAAATCAAGAAACGGTTAAGGACAAGTTTCCCATTCCGGTGATTGATGAACTCCTAGATGAACTGCACGGGGCAGCGGTGTTCTCAAAGCTGGATCTTCGATCCGGCTATCATCAAATAAGGGTAGTACCAGAGGATATTCCTAAAACGGCCTTCCGAACTCATGAGGGGCACTATGAGTTCTTGGTAATGCCTTTTGGACTTACAAACGCACCCTCCACATTTCAGGGGCTCATGAACGCTATTTTTAGGCTATATTTATGGAAATTTGTCCTAGTAGTTTTTGACGATATCCTGGTTNCGCACCCTCCACATTTCAGGGGCTCATGAACGCTATTTTTAGGCCATATTTATGGAAATTTGTCCTAGTATTTTTTGACGATATCCTGGTATACAGTCGCACTATGGAACAACACGTTGGACATCTTACACTGGTTCTCCAAACCCTATCTGCTCACTGTTTATTTGCTAAACTGTCCAAGTGTCAATTTGGGGTGGCCGAGGTTGATTATTTGGGTCACATTGTGTCTGGCATGGGTGTTAAAGCTGACCCAAAGAAGGTCCAAGCAATGGTGGAATGGCCAACCCCAGTTACTACTAAGGCCTTGAGGGGTTTCCTAGGCTTAACAGGGTACTATCGAAAGTTTATACAAGGCTATGGCCTTATTGCAGCACCACTCACTTCTCTTTTGCGTAAGAACTCTTTTAAGTGGGATGCCACGGCTAATGAGGCTAGTGGGATAACCGTATTAGAAGGGTACAATGATGCAAGTTGGAATACTGCAAAATTAAAATCAAAACCTACAATTGGATTTTTACGTTGGGAGGAGCTGCAATCGCATGTGGATCAAAGAAGCAAACTTGTATAATGTTATGAGGCCAGGAAGAAGAGAACAGAGTACTGAGACGTTAGGGTTACAAGGCACCGAAGACAGCTATAGAGATGGTGAAGTGAAGTGAACGGGAAGTGAAGTGGAGTTCGTATGAAGTCAAATGAAGTAAGGTACCAGATACCAAAACGCATCGTTTCGCCCAAGCCGCACGCACCGTTTCAGGGTGTCCAAGGCGCACCGTTTTGGTGGTTTATTAAACTCACCGTTTGCTCTTTTATTTCAGTATTTGAAGTCTGTATTTCTTTAAGTTTCCGAAAGTTGTAATTTCCTTTACTTTAGTCTGTTAGAGTCTGGACAAGTGTCCATATGCTATTGCTTGAGTTGGTTACTCCTGCGTGGGTATTAGAATCAGTTCAGGGAGAGGAAACGGGTATCGGACATTTTTATTTGGAGAATACTCAATTGAAGCTTTTGGAGGTTAAGGGTCCCTCGAAGAACCCTATATCATTCTCATTTCCATTCCTGTTTCAACATCCTGTTCATAACAGTTCATCTACACGCATTTATCCATCACCTATCATTCCAGATTTACACGTTTCCTACCCAGTTACAACATAGAAATTACTGGTACATTACATATAACCCATTCTACCATGGAGTCCGAGTTTATTGCTTTGGCAGTCGTGTCTAAAAAAGTAGAATGACTTAGATATTTGTTGGTAGATGTACCACTTTGGACTAAACCATTTCTTGTAATAACAATTTATTGTGACAGTGAGGTAACCTTGTGAGTAGCTACAAGCAAGACGTACAACAATAAATCGAGTCATATTGGTTTGTGTTACAATTATTTATGTGAGTTACTCAGTTATGAAATAATTGCAGTTGAATGTCAAGTCTGTTCAGAATTTGACAAATACACTAACAAAATGCCCTTTACAAGAGACTTGATTCATAAAACATCAAAGGGAATGGGGTTGGGGTTAGTTAACGAAATAATCTACTATGAGAACCCATCCTTGTATTGAAACACAATCAAGGTTTAAAGGGTATTAACAAGTCGATAAAATGATTAAAGTTTCAAAACACTAAGGATGAAACCTAAATTCCAAAAGAGATGTATTCTAGCATTGTTGTGTTCTTGGTTTGAAAGGATGAACAAGACTCTTATTGAGTTCATAAACAAAATTATCGATGTGAAACAAGATATCTTAGGTGAACTCGCATATGTGAGAGTGGAATTGCAGCCACTTACTATGGTATTGACCCTACCTAGAACTCTAATGAAACTGAGATATGTGCACATAGCCATAATGTGCAAGCTAAATAAAACCACCTAGAGGATTACAAAATAATTGCGAGAAATTGATCCGACGAGTTTAATAGGGTCATTAATTTCATATGTGTTCACTGATTACCTTTACATGGTGCGATGCCTCCAACCTCCACTTGGGATGGAATGGAGACTTAGAGCTTTGGGACATACAACACAAGGTTACATACTCCCGTTCATGATAGTTAATATGCAATGCATCTTAGAATGCAACTAGCAATATACAACAATCGCAGCGGAATAAGGGTGACTAAATATAACTTATGCCAAAATGAACTAAAACATCCTAATAGCATTAATATTTATCATGAGTTCAAACGATAAGGTAGCATATCCTTAATACAAAATACTTCAAATAATAAGTCTCCATAATTAGATCAGCTCCTTCATACGCTCTAAGGTATGAAGGGTTAGAGCTATGAACATCAAAATAAGGTCTAATCTTCGATCAAGGTCCGACTCCTTTTCAATCAATCGGATCCATTGGTCAATCATGTATGTCCTCGTCTAGTCCTAATACAACTTCTATCACCCTGAGTGGAATGATAGTGGGTCCATAAGAGGTAAGATTTACTTGAAATCTTAGTAAGTTAAACAACCAACGTGCACCAACATAAATTATGCTTGATAAATGATAAATATGAAATACATGCTATGCAAAAAATAATATTTGTCTTCCATCCAGATTTCTCAACTTTTTCAGAAGAACTTTGATGCACATTTTCTTACAGAGAATATTTTTCAATTCAACAAAATATTTCATCATCGTTAAGCATTATTAACAATCGCATTAACATTAATATCATAACGTATGGTATTATCACAGTTCCACACATGCAGTGTGAGTACCTGCTGGTGACCGTAGTACAACTTATGTTGAAACTAAGTTGTCTGCAGCTTGTTCTCAATGCATTAGTAATATAACATTTCATCATAACATCATAACATATGCATCCACCAACCTTAGGTGTCATAAAATTGACTTCGATATGGTATTATTTAAAAAGAATCCATTCGAAACCAACTTAGGGGTTTCCACTCTACTTTTACTCACTCCAGAGTGGATAGAAGAGTTCCACTAGGACAAATTTCCATCTTAGCCTTTGGGGTCCTAAAAAAATTAAATTTTCATGCTATACTTGAAAATATTTTGCATGACATGCATTTGTAAGTATGCTTCATGTGAAAATGACAATTTTGTGTAACATGCTGAAATGGTGAAAATTGCACATGTCATGTAAGCCAGTAGTCATGTACTCAATGTATCATATAACATGATATTTCATGCTCAAATAACATTTATATCATGAATATGGTATTTATCAATAAATCATAAATAAATTATCAAAGTGTAAGTTAGAAGCCAACTTACCAACTTCTCGAGTTTAGAAAATTGAAGCGGATGTAATCAAAGTTATACAAATTTAGGGTCTGAGCCACTAAGGAAGATGTTCATAAATAAAAGGTTTTAAAATTGATATTTACAAAACAGCCCCTAAATATTCCAAAATTGCTACTAAGGCCTTCAATTTTGACTATTTGCATTTGGGCCTCAAAATTTATCAAACTTCATAAACCTCATATTTTCTATATTCTAAAGTCATCTATACCCTTATAATTTCATAAATCAAAGTTCAACTAAGCTAAACACACCAACTTGTGGCATGTATTTTATTAAGGACTATGTGTGATTTTATCTATCTAACCTCTATGGATGCTAGTGTACTCAAATTCATCAAGTGAAAATTATAATTATAACCTTAGGGACAAATTAAAAACTTAGGCTCAGGTCATACAAGTTCATCCCAACACTTAAACATGGCTTTAAGACAAAACATCATTAAACCATCAATTAAGCATGCATGATGTTTCTAACTTTCTTTTTCTAAGAGATGTTTTAAAGCCTAACTTAATCATGCACTATCATTCTTATCCCATTCAGAGGACTTTTCTAAATGCACATAATTCAAGCTTAGGTAAATTAATCAAAATTTCTATAAGTATAAACTAATCAAAACCAATGTATGCTAGATGATCAACGCAATATATGAATTAAAAACCTATCATGGCATGCTTTCAACCTCAAATTTAAACTTAAAAAATTCATCCTAGGAAATTATTTAATCATATAAAATTATAAGAAGGCATGCCATAGCTAAAAGTTTAACCCAAAAACAAGTTATGCATTCAATACTTCCCATTTAACCTGGTTTTGAACTTAGCATGGTAATCCTCAATTAAATTAAATCAAACCACATTCTCATGCCATAAATCAAAACCTAACATATCATTATAACACTTAAAAAAGGATAAGAAAGAATACTTACAAAATTCGTGGCCCTTAAAGCTTCCAAACACACCCACTTCAGGAACACTCACTCTCACTTGCTTTCACTCTCTTGCATACTAAGGGGGAGACATGCTCTCAAGAACTCAAGAGAAGACTTAGAAGAGTGGTATGGGGAAATGAGGAGGTGAGGAAGGTATTTATAGGCTTCAATAAGGGAGGGGGACATTGGCTTTGGATGAAGAGGGAGCTTGGGATTGGTTGAAGTGGGCGGTGGAGTGTGGTGATGTAAGTTTCAGCTTGTGTCATCACTTGTGCAAGTGAATAGTATTCAAACCTCCATGATTTCTTGTTTTTCAGGTGCTGCATCATGTTATATGGGTGTAGGTGCTGCCATGGTGCATAAATTAAAAACGAAAAGTGAAAAACAATGCAATGAGGTCGTGCCATTATGCCATCAGGTAGGAGTCTCAACTGGCCAGCTTTCATCTCATGCTTGCCTCACCTTCTTGTCCTTTCTCCATGGTTGTTTTGTGTAGGTATAATGACACTCTTTAAAGGCTTTCTCAGGTGGTGGAAGGTGGAGGGATTGGCTGTCAAATGCTTAAGCATGTGCAGCAAGTGTGGATGCCCATCAATTTATGGTTTTTGTTTGGGGATTGCTTGGGTCAAAACTCCCATGATGACTGGATGGGCTCTTGGGGATTGGAGCAAAGGGTTGATGGTGTGTGGGAATGGCTCAAGGAAGAGTATAAAAATCATGAAGAAGTTAAGGACACTTGGCTTGGTTCCAACTAGTTTTCCTAAGGAAATAGTTGGACTTTGGTTCGGTTTCTTGGAGGAATTTTTCCCAATGATTGGTTTGGTCCATAAGTGATGAGATGATGTGTGATTGGTAAAATTAAAAATGCAAATATGATGGAAATGGGTAGGCTAGGGGCAAGTTTGATGAAGTGCACATGGTGATGCATCAAGGTGCCGATTAGTGTTCATTTGGGCTTTGTCATGGCTTTGCTTCTATTGACATGTGTTGGGACAAGTCTAAACTTTTAAATTAGTCTAATAACAATATAATCAATAATTAAATCTACAAATTGCAGATCAACAATGTGGGAAACAAATTAAAGAAAGAGTAAGCCTAAAGCATGGTTTAGAGGTCACTAATCATGTGTAAGTAGATTCATGCTTCTTAACTCAAGTTAGAAGCTTAACCATGGTCAAGTGGGAATCTTAGGGGCATGTGGCACTTCTTGGACTTAAGGCAAACTAATGGCATGTGTATGTGGGCTTCAATTGGAAGTGTAAAAATAGAAGACAAGGCTTTTGGGCTTTGATGGGCTTGTAGGGCCATTTGTGTAAGTCTCTTAGATGTGGGCTTTTGGTGTGGGTTTTTGAGCGGTCTTTATATCCAAATTTGAGGGCTTATCTAAGGCCTCAAAGGCCTACTAAGATTGGGTCCTAATAACATGTCTTTCCAAGGTTGGGCCAAAGGCTTCTACTATCACAAAGTTAGGCCCAAAGACTTCATGCCTTCTACACAACTAGGCCTAATTTTCTAAGGCTTTCCAAGAAAGGCCTATAACTTCATAAATCCTAATGGGTCTAGACTTATGGCACCTATTCTTAGGCCATCACATCCTTACTGATTGAGAGCCCTTAATTAAGCACTCTTAGGCTTACACCTAAATCCATCCATACTTAGCCTTTTTGCTTAGCCCAATAATATTGCCAAGTGTCATTCTACTATTGGGTTCTTGGTAATTAATCTAAAATAAAATATCATATTAGAACCCTTCCAATAATTCTAACTAAAATAAAAAAAAAATGTGGTTCTTAAGCTAAAAAAATAACCCTAAAATTTTTCCAAAAATCGTAGATGGGGGCGATGATCATGTGGGGTCAAGACTACATGGTAGTTTTTTGTCGAATAGGGAGGAGGAAGATGAGATAGAAGAATTAGCTGTCAAATGTTACGAATCGAACAATAAAGTTGAAGTTCCGATTAAACAATTGAAGGGTGAAAAAAGAAAAAAGTTATGGTTGTTCTTGAATGGAAAACACGTTCCAATAAACATTATTGAATTGATGCATATTTTGGTCTGGAATATTAGAGGCATTCGTTCGTCAAAGGCTAGTCTACAGCGTATTATTAACAAACATCGGCCATCGGTGGTAGCATTGTTAGATCATTTTCTTTCGGTAAATAAGTGTTCCCGTTGGGTATGTTGGTTACACCTTCATAATTTTTGTCGTAATGTTGACGTTGGAGGTAAAGTTTGGCTGTTTTGGGTAGAGGAGATTGATTTTCAGTTGCATTCGGTAATAGAGCAAGCGTTATCGGGTTGGTTTTCTATGGGTAATTTTCAGGTTTTGGCTACTTTTGTGTATGTGAGTTGTTTTCAACAACAACGTCGTGTTTTATGGCATTATCTTAGTGATATTAATGTTGATGATAGGCCTTGGTTTCTAGGAGGTGATTTTAATATTATCCGTTCGGAAGGGGAAAACATTCGTGGTATTTGTCGGTCTTCTCGTGCTCATCTTGAATTCAATAATTGTATTCAAGAATGTGGTTTAATAGATATTCCATCAACTGGTAACCGGTTTTCTTGGTGTAATGGGAGGTTAGGGGGTGTGCAAATTTGGGCTTGTCTTGATAGAGTTTTGGTGAATTCGGATTTTTTGTCGACTTTTCCTAATGGTAGAATGGAATATTTACATCGCACATCCTTTGACCATAGTCCAATGATTATAAAGCTAGTTCATGAGTGTCGGGTTGGTCCAAAGCCCTTTCGCTTCCAAAGAATGCGGTGCTATCATGAGGACTTTCTCTCTATGGTTTAGGAATGCTAGAATCAGGAAGTGCAAGGATGTCCTATGGTGCAAGTTAGTGTGAAGCTGAAAAAGTTGAAACGAGTTTTGAACAAATGGAACTTTGAGGTCTTCGGCAGGGTGGAGTTTGAGATCAAAGTTATTGAAGAAGAATTGGTGGCACTTGAGCATAATGTCTTAAATGATTATTCCCAGGAGATGGAAGCTGAGTTATGGAGATGCAAGCAAAAGCATCTGCATTACATGCTTCGAGAGGAGATTATGAGATGCCAAAAATCCAGGATAAAATGGATTTCGGAAGGAGACGCCAATACGGCATTTTTTCATGCTTCTCTGAAATGCAAAAAAAAAATTCAAAGTGTTGGATTGTATGACACTTGAAGATGGCAAGGTGATCGAATTGGGCAATGCAATGCTTGATGAGGCTGTGGAATTTTTCAATAATCAGCTCACGATGTCGTCTATGAATGTTGAGGACGCTATTATGAATCTGTTGGTCCCTGTAGTTTTTGAAGCTAATAATTTGTCCTTGTGTAGAGCTCCGGTGCTGTCGGAAGTTAAGGAGGCATTGTGGTCAATCCCGCAAGACAATAACCCAGGGCCTGATGGGTTTTCGGCAAGTTTTTTCCATTATGCTTGAGACATTGTCAGAGATGATTTATTACAGATGGCTGTTGAATTCTTTGAAGGAAAGCCATTGTCTACTTTCTTTGGTGCTACTAATATTGTGTTACTTCCAAAAGTTGAAGAGCCCAATAGTTTCTCACAATTCCGGCTGATAAGTTTGTTTAGTCGTATATAAGATTTTTTCTAAGATGTTGGTGTATCGGCTATCGCTGATTATGGAGAATTTGATTTTTGAAGAGCAGTTGACATTTTTAAAGAGGTGCAGTATTTTTTATTACATTTCTATTGCCCAAGAGCTTGTTCACAACATTAACAAGAAAGCAAGAGGGGGAACATTATGCTTAAAATTGATATGGCTAATGCATATGATAGAGTAAACTAGAAGTTTTTGTTGGAAGTTATGCGAAGGTTGGGTTTTTCAAAGTAGTGGTGGGGATTAATTTTTAATTGTATTTCAACTCCTATGTGTTCAATTATGTTAAATGGGTCAATGAAGGGTTTTTTCAAGCCATCTCGAGGTATTCGCTAAGGAGATCCTTTATTGCCTTATCTTTTTATTTATCTCAATAACTTCTTTCTCGCATGCTCAAAGACGACTTCCAAAAGGAAAAGTTCAGGCCATTTAATTCAAATGGAGGTTCGTTGATTTCTCATTTATTTTATGCTGATGATATTCTTATTTTTGCAAATGGGGAAAAGAAATATGTGACTCAATTGATCAAGACTATACATGCATATAAATCTATGTCAGGGCAGTTCGTGAGTCTGGCAAAGTCCTTTTTCTCCACTAAATTTCCTCCTGCTAGGAAATTAAAGTGCTTGGATTGACTGGTTTTGTGGAAGTAAAATGGCCATGTATTTATTTAGGTGTGTTGTTACACGTGGGGAAGATCACCATTCGGCTTTTTGAGTCATTGCTTTTGAAAGTGCAAAAAAAATTGGCATGATGGAAGAGTAAAATTTTATCCTTTTGGGGGTAAAATTACTCTTATTAAACATGTGTTATCTAGCATGCCAATACATATTTTATCAGTTATGAGTTTATTAAAGGGATTGTTTAAAGCTCTAACATCTATTTTCTCAAACTTTCTTTGGAGTTCTGGGGAGGAAAGGAAGAAGAGGAAATGGGTGGCTTGGAGAAACATTTGTTTACCGGTGGAGGAAGGCGGATTGGGAATAAGAGATACTGTTGAAGTGCAAACTTTGTTATTCTTGAAATTTGCTTGGAAATTGTTGGATGGTAATTCTTATTGGACAAAATTTTTTAAGGCAAAATATGTGTGAAGAGATCATCGTGCGTTTATCTCTCACTCTGTGGGTTCCAGATTTTGGAAAGGGATTATGTCAGTTATGCCGATTGTGGTTAAAAATTCAAGAGTTCTGGTTCTGAATGGTGACTCTAATTTATGGTTTGATAATTGGCTTGGTGATGGAGCTATTGTCGATTCACAGGAGGTGGTGGGTGATGCACGACTACAGGTTAAGATCTTATAACTCCTTCTGGCTGGGATTTGAACAAATCATCACCTCTTATATCGGTGCCTCTTGTTGAAAAAATAATATCCTGGCCGGGAAAGATACGAAGTGGCAAAGATATTCTGATTTGGCAGCCGAATCTAGATGGGGTGTTTTTGACTAAGTCCGCTTGGCAACTTATCTAGTCGCATGGGAAATGTTGTCCTTGGCACAAATGGCTATGGCATAAATATATTCCTAAAAAGATGTCCTTTGTTTGTTGACGAGCAAGAAAATAGGCTTTACCAATGGATGCTACAATCGCTAAACTCGGGATTCCTTTGGTCTCAAAGTGTAATTGATGTGTGTTACCTAAACAGGAAACAATTGATCATGTTTTATGTGGTGGGGAATTAGCAACTCAAGTATGGAATTATTTTGCTAGCATACTGGGTGTCCGATTACCTCAAACTTGGATATGGCACGGGATCCTCAATGTTTGGTGGTTACGTGCTTCAACGTCTTCGCAAACAAGTTTGTGCCGTGGTCTTCTTCCTATTCTAATCACTTGGGTGTTATGGAGAGCAAGATGTGATGCACGGATTGAAGCTAAAATTTCTAATGGGTGAGGGGTGGCTCGGCAGGTAAAGGCAGTTTTACTAAACATTTTCTTTAAAGATCGAAAGTTCAACCATATGAGTTTTAAAGATCTGAAAATTTTTAAGGAGTTAAATTGTCCACTTACACCGGTTGTGATGAAAGTTGCTAAGGTTGTTGCATGGAAGAAACTGAGAGGGGGAGGCTTTAAGTTTAATATTGATGGTAGTTATCTTGGGAATCCTGACCTTGCTGGCGGGGGCGACATTCTTTGGGATGATAATGGCCGAACCATAGTTGGTTTTGCAACGCATTATGAGGTGGTTTCGAATACAGTGGCTCAGGGACGTGCGCTTCTTGATGGTTTAAGAATGGCTCAACAAATGGGGAATTAGGGATTTTATGTTAGAATCGGATTCATCTGTAATAGTGGGATGAATCCGGTCAGGAGGTTGTAATCTTTGGTATTTGTGGAATTTTTGGGAAGAAATTAAAGTGTTGTTTCATTCCTTGAATTTTAGTATTTGTCATCTTTTCAGAAAAGCAAATATGGTTGCGGACTTTCTTGCCAAACAAGGTGCCAATAATAATTGTTGATCATTCAATGGAGTAGAAATTGGAAGTGGGATACTTAGAGGATTGTTGTGCACAGATTGTTGGGAACTTCCTTATTTGCACTTATAATTTTCTTTTATGTATTGTCTTTGGTCCTCTGGGAATATTTTGGCACCTGAGTTTTTAATTTGTAAATTCTCAGGTGAGTTAGTTTGTTTCCACAGTATTCCTCCGCTACAATTGAGAGCTTTTAATAAAATAGGGAAGGGTCACTCATGGACATGTGACCTTCAACTCTTCTTAAAAACAAAACAAAAAACAAAAAGAGGGTGTCTAAGCTAATGGGCATCTAAGCAGCTATTCAATGTTTTTTGGCTTTATGAAGATAAAATTTTCCTACGTATAATGATTTAAAATTACAAATCTATACCTCATTATTTTTCTTAATTTTTTTTTGTCTCTACGCACACGGGGTCATGTAAGTGCTCATGTTCGGGGTGTCACATATACAATTTCACGTTCATAAGCATTCTGGTTAAGTTTTACAAGTTTGAGTTCTATAGTCCTTGTATATATATATATATATTTTTAAATTCTTAATTATGGTTTGCATTAAAATAAAATAAGAACTCCAAGAGGAGGTGGGCTATACCAATAATGAAAAATCATTATAGTAGATGTATTACTAGAAAATATAACAAAACACGGGCAATAGACCAAATGTTCAGGCCTTGTTTCCTTGGCATAATCAAAATAGCAGATCGCCAAAGAAGTGGTTTGTTTGTTGTGGTCCTCGACATCTGAAAGCCGCAATTGATAATGGGGAACTGTAAAATATTTTTTTTGGAGCTTTCTTAAAAAACTTTTGCTTCCATTACATCTGACCTCATTTGGAGAAAGCAAAAGCATAGGAGGATAGCTAGATTCGGACATACATCTTTGACAACTTCTCTTTGTCTCTCAAGGTAGTCTCAACACATGAAAACAAGTGATGTTGGGTATGGAGTAAGGTAGAATGGATTTTGAAGATCTAAGGCCAAGGATTCTAGTAGTGTCACGTGTGCAGTCGTTGGAGGCAAAAACAACAATGGTGTGTAAGCCTCATGTCTGGTTTTGGAGGCACATAAGCCTCAAGCGTCGGTTTGAAGGAAGCTCTTCTAGTCTAATTTTGACAATCAACGACCGAGGGATTGGACCATTTTCAACTTAGAGAAAAATAAAAAATAAAAAAAGAAACTTAAGGCATGAGAGGAAAGAGGGGGTGTAAGGGAGGACATTCCCAAGATCGGGCTGAACCACACAGGCCCAACCCACGAGGCACTGATGGGTCTAAGGGTAGCTCGAAAGTAGGAAATCGGTATGAAAGGATAGGATGGGCCAGGCCAAGAAGGGCAAGGTCGGCCCAGGAAGCCCAGAGAGGAGCAACGAAGTCGGATGAGCGGAACGTGGATCATTGAGTCAGAAGGCCTAACACCTCTAGTGGCCGACAATCTATGTACACAGTATCAAGGACAACCCTGGTCCCTAGACATCGACAACTGAACAAACCTGGAAGGTGGGCACTCTAGGCTGAGACCACACTACATTTAATGAAGGATGAGAACGGACACACCACAATGTAAACCCTGGATTGTCAACAGTTGCCATAATCAGGCATCGATGACCTGTCGTGTGGCAGAACGTAAGGAGAAGGCATGACCTGAGTATGGAGCGACATCACCTAGATCGGCTTGCCAGGGGACCACTTCGACTAGGTATATATACCCCCCTCACTAGAGCAGAAAACTCTCTAAGCACTTTCATTTGAGCTCCCTTAATCATAAATTGAGAACCCAAAGCTAACTTAGGCATCAGAGGTATTTTTCACCACCCTGAGCCCTCATTTCTCCATATTCATAGGAACAGATCGACCCATCGCGGAGTTTCTCGGACTGTGAAACATGCCATTAACAGTGGCGCTGTCTGTGGAATCTTTCCTATAGAAGTGTGTCCTTCGTGTGTCGGCAATGACGCATTCCCACACCACATGAAGAGAAGAAGACCAACCTGGGACCATGGAGGCGAGGCTCGCCAAGATGGGAAACACAATCAAGAAACTGATGGAAGAAGTGGGAGGTCTCTAGAACGAAAATGCAATGGTGCGGAGAATCAACAAAGAACTGGCGGAAGGTGCAAAACCCAGCCACAATTAACACGTCGAGTCACGATAATCCCCAAAGGACAACGCACAGAGGAGGAGTGGCGCCATATGCAACTCGAGCTCCAGAAGATTGGGGACAAGTACACTAAAATGGCCAAGAGAAAGGGCTCGTCGTCTTCTGTTGATCAGTTGCTCACCAGCATGGACCTACTGTATAGTGCGGAGGTCATGGTCGTCCCTTTCTAACCCAAATTCAAAGTTCCCCAAGTGGAGGGATATGACGGGTCCAAGGATCCGCTAGAACACCTGAAAACATTCAAACCCCGCATGACTCTCCATGGGGTCCTGGGTGAGATCTCGTGCCGAGCCTTACCACTGGGGTTTATTGACACTTTCGGTAAATTGGCCCGTCTTTTCCTAATGCAGTTTATGGCAAGCCAAAAGAGAAGAACTTAGCTTTTTATCTCCTAACAATGAAGCACCGCGATAACGAGAGGATGGATCAAGAGGGAAGACCAGAGGAGCCAACGAATATGAAGCCCGATTAGGGCAGGCAGCCTGGACAGAAGAAATCCAAACCATCGCAGGGGGATATTCTAGAGGAGGCCCCACTTTGTCAACATAAAGAGCCCATGCCTACAGGGCCTAGCACGAGGAAGTGTTCACGGCTGAGAGGACAACCACCTGGGTAAGGAGGCACGCAGGAGGGGTTGTCATAACATTTAGTGAAAAGGGCGATGAAGGCATCCTCCACCCCCATGAAGTTTTCTATAGAATCGAGGGTGGGTGAAGTCCGAGGTGAGCAGGTGTTGGCTTGGGAGTGTTATGCACTGAAGTTGCAACACGGGGGCCAGGACGTAAAGGCAATTGAAGAAAAAAGGGCGACCGTTGAGCCTCCTCCCCCACCAACCTTGACAAATTGGTAAGAAGAGGTCTGAGATGAGCAGACCTTAAGGCAGGTAGAGCCCATGAATCCCTGGAGTTGGTTACTGTGGACGACCAGAGGCCTGAACTCACCATATGGGTAGGGACTAAGATGGCCCCTAATTTAAGGCAGGTCGTGAAGGAATTCCTCATCAAGCACTAGGACGTCTTTGTGTGGAGTCACGAGGAGGGATCAATAATGCAATCATCGAATACCGCCTTTGCATCGATCTCGGGGCCAGGAAAGTCAAAAAAAATAATTCTTCTAGGTACAGGCAGTTTGGCGCACCAACTGTGTACCAATTGCTTAGGTGGACTATTTTGTCAAATGCCATTTTTATTAAAAAAAAAAAAAAAAGGAAAACAAGAAGAGAATAGAAAGAAGAAGAAGACATCAGCTTCATCTCCCTTCCTCAATGCAGGCCACTCAATCTTCAGATCCCTTCATCTCCCGCAAATCTCTTTCTCTAACCTTTGGCCGAGACTCTATGGAGAACTATTGTTCATTATCAAATCGAAGCACTAACAAAGTTGAACTAGATACTCATAGACCTAACAATTTCAAAGCTACACATTACGGGTTAATCTCTCATATGGGAAAAAAAAATGCTTAAGCACCTCTGATGTTTGGAGTAAGAAAAAATTACTCACAATCCTATTTATACAAGGATTTTAATGGTAAATTGTGCATCTATAATTACTTTCCCATTTATAGCAGACTTCTGCTCTTTGTAACCATGTCTTGTATTTCTTCCCGGTGGTAATTGTGAGTAGGAGTCTCATAAAAGTGATTATAGACCTCCTTATGATGCCGTGTTATGTTTCATAACCCTCAAAGATCAACTAAATATCTCAAAATTAAAGTCCCACAATGGAAACCAAATTGAATTGAAATCCCAAAAACAGGCACTACCAAAAGTAAAACACGCAGTACATATAAATTGATGAAAAGGAAGGAATAGCAAGGGGAAGAGGCTGGGCAACAAAGGTTGGGATCTCGTCCATGTACTTTTCAGACTTCCCAGAGTGCAAGATCCTCCTATAGCCACCCATCTCGAAGTTGGGATTGTCCTTGAATTTCTTGAACAAGTAGTACATGAACTTGCATTGTGAGGTGTTGTAGATAGAGTCTGAGGCCATGACCGCCATGTGGAACAGATGCCAGGGACTTTTTGAACTAGCCCAACCTCTTGTCTGTCCATCGGCATCTTGATGATGGGGTCAACGGATATTCTCGATGAAGAGGATCAAGAAGGCCCAAGGAGTTCGAGCTTGAGAGGCGTATTGGCTGAGATGATTATGTTGTGCATGATTAGAGCTACTGAGAAGGTTACGAGGACAGTGAAGAAGATATTACCACAACCCATTTTATCTCTCTAAAGAACTCACTCGCTGTCAGAGCTCTCTAGTGTCCATGGATTAGTGTTATCTGGTTTCATTTTTGGTTTTGTTGAATCTGGCCTAAGGAAAAGAAATAAAACGTGCCGTTTCAGCCATTTCTAAGATCCTTCATTTTCATTTAAATTTCATCTCCCACATCTTCAACACCCATTGTTTCATTAATCCGGTTGCATTCCATGTCAACTTCGGTGCGCAGTTGGTGTGCGAAACTGCCTTCAAGTAGAGTTTTCCCAAGCAAAAATGCCGAAACTTTAGCGCCGAAAGGTATGCTGCCATAGCTATGGAAGTAGACTGGCTCCTCACAATGAGTCTCATCAGAGAAGCCCACTATCCCAAGTGGCTATCCAACGTAATATTGGTCAAAAAAGGCAAATGGGAAATGAAAGATGTGTGTCAACTTCACAAACCTAAACAAGGCTTGCCCAAAAGATGGCTTCACCTTACCTTGCATCGACTTGATCGTCGACTCAACCGTGGGCCATTAATTGCTCAACTTCATGGATGCATACTTGGGCTACAACCAAATCCACATGAGCCTGGATGATGAAGAAAAAATGGGCTTCATCACCGATTGGGGATTGTATTACTACAAGGCCATACCCTTTGGGCTAAAAAATACTGGTGCCACGTACTAGCGACTGGTCAACCGAATGCTCAAAGACCAGATCGGCCATAGCATGGAGGTCTACGTGGAAGACCTACTAGTCAAGAGCAAAAAAGCAACATCTATTCGACCTTCGAGAAACCTTTGAGGTGTTACGACGCTAGAAGATAAAACTCAACCCACTAAAGTTCGCATTCAATGTGGGGTTAGGTAAGTTTTTGGAATTCATGGTCTTCGAACAGGGAATCGAGGCCAATCTAGAGAAATTTGGAGCAATAGTGAGGATGCCCCCTCCCTGCGACATTAATGAAGAGTAAAGGCTCGCAGGACGGGTAGCAGCCTTGAACTGCTTCATTGCTCACTCGACCGACCAATGTCTCCCCTTATTCAAGGTTCTGAGGAAAGCACAAGATTGGAGTGCCGACTCAACCATGCATTCAACAAACTAAAGGAGTACCTAACTCACCTGCCGCTTCTTAGCCAAACTGAACCAGGTGAAAAATGGACCGTGTATCTAGCCGTATCACCATACGCGATTCTGCAGTCTTGGTCCAAGACAAGAATAAGGGACAACAACCCATCTACTGCATAAGTTGGGCATTCTACGAGGCCGAAGCGAGGTACCTGTGAACGGAAATGTTGGTGTTCGCACTCGTGGTTGCCGCTAGAAGGCTAAGGCCCTACTTCCAAGCCCACCTGATGAAGGTGCTCACCGACGTCCCCCTCAAGAAAATCTTGCAAAAATCCAACATGTCTACTGGCTGGTGAACTGGGCAATCGAATTGAGCAAGTTCGATAGAGAGTACCTCCCCCAAACAACTATCAAGGGGCAAGTACTGGCAGATTTCGTGGCCAAATTTGTTGACTTCGTGGAGGAAAAAAAAGCTGCAACCTATGGAAAGCCCTAGTAGGTCTATGTTGATGGCTCGTCTTGCCGTGCTGGAGGGGGTGCAGGGGTGCACATCATCACTGAGCTCGAGGAGGAGCACTACTATGCTATAAAGCTCGCTTTCAAAAGGGCAAACAATGAGGCTGAGTATGAGGCCCTGCTGCGGGAATGTTGGTGGCCAGATTGCTAGAAGCCAACGAAGTTAAAGTAAAAGCAGATTCCCAAGTAGTCATCAGTTAGGTGAGAGGAGAGTTCGCTACGAAGGGCAAAAAGTTGAAAAAGTACCTCCAAATGGTGGGCGAGGATCGTGACATTTTCCATTACTTTCCATCCAACAAATTCCAAGAGGAGAAAATTAAAAGGCAGACTGATTGGAAAGAGCTGCCTCAGGACAGGGAGAGTCCCCTCTCCCTGAACATACCATAATCCAGACAATTGATGTACCAACCATCAGCGCTAAAGTATATCAGTCATATCCACGGCGCAACTTGAGTGAGCTATGGACATCATAAAATTCCTCGACCAAGACGAACTCCTGAACAACTAGGAAGATGCCTGAAAGGTTAGGAACAGAGCTACATGGTCCACACTGTCAGGAGGAGTTATGTATAAAAGAGGATTCTCTGAGCCCCTCCTAAGGTGCATCTCTTTGGAAGAGGCATAGTGCGTGTTGGCTGAAGTGCACGAGGAGGTCTGCGAAAGCCATCCGAGTGGAAGGGCACTGCCAACAAAGCTTATTTGAGTGGGGTATTATTGGCCTCGTTCTCTCCGAGAAGTGGAGAGCTTTGCGAAGAAGTGCCAAAGTGCCAGGAGCACGCGCCTGTACCTCGTTGCCCGCCGGAGGAACTTACCCCGATCATGTCCCAGTGGTCTTTCGCACAATGGGGATTGGACATAGTTGGGCCGTTTCCCTTTGTCAAAGGGCCAAAGGTGAAGTAAAGTTTGTGGTTGTAGTAGTTGACAACTTGACAAAGTGGGTTGAGACTGAAGCATTGGTGACCATCACGACCCACGTCATCATAAAATTCCTATGGAAGTCAGTAGTCTTCCGGTTCAGTATTCCAGAGCATCACATCAAACAACAGTCGGCAGTTCAACTGCTCACTACTAGGAATGGTATGCGGTGTTAGGAATTAAGGTCAAATACTCCTCTCCAGGGTATCCACAGTCTAACGAGCAAGTCGAGGTGACCAACAAAACTTTGCAAGGCATATTGAAGAAGCAATTGGGAGACCAAAAGGGAACATGGGCTAAAGAGCTCCCAGAAGTGTTGTGGGCCTATCGAACAATTGTCAAGACTCCCATAGGAGAAACACCTTTCACCCTCACCTACAGAAGTGAAGTAGTGATTCCCGTGGAAGTAGGAATGCCCACTTACTAAGTGCAACACTTCGACCCCAGCCTCAATAACGAGAGGCTAAAGGAAAACCTGGACCTCCTTGAGGAAAGATGGCAAGAAGCGACAATGCAGACAGTGAACCATAAAAGGAAAGTAGAGCAGTATGTCAACAAGCAAGTCAAGCCTTATTCCTTTAAGATAGGAGACCTAGTGTTGAAGCAGATCAAGGTACTACCTAAGGCGAGGGCAAGCTAGGAGCACAATGGGAAGGACCATAAGTAGTGACGGCCAGTGGTAGATCAGGGTCCTACCACTTTAAAGATGATAGAGGACGCGAACTCCCCCACCCATGGAATGTCAAGCACCTTAAGAAATACTTTCTCTAGGAATGGCAATCTCACCCATGAATGTAACGTTCACATTTTATAAATAAAGAGAATTGTTCGCCTCAATTCAACTCTATTAAAGCTGGGAGACACCATCAAGCCGAGCTAGATGCATTGGCCACGACGCATTGGCTGGGTTGGAGCATTCGGGGCTTGCCCACAAGGCTAGTCAGATGCAAGTCCCTAGACTTGCCATGATGATCCAGCCCGGACTCACCCCGAGACTGTAGTCGGGCCTAACCTTTGAAAAAAGAAGAGAAAAGGAAATACATGGAGCTAAAAGAAGACACATTGGCAAAATGCACAAAGTCCATATATATATATATAAAGGAATTACATCAGCGGCCCTGCCGGGCTAAAAAAAAAAGAAAATAGAAGAAAACTCTTGGAGAAGTGCAACTATCAAGGCAGAGCAGGGGCATCAAGAAAAGCGAGCGGCATCACGTCTTTCCCGAGGGTCTTAACGAACGTGAAGGCTCGGGGGTAAGGTTCCAGGGAAGCTAGGTTTAGAGTGTTGGGATCGGTTGTGGAGTGCTCCGCTCGAGACCCTCCTGTTTGCCATATCCCTAGGGCCTCATCCCAAACGACTTTGGCACCCTTAAGTTGAAACATGATCGCTCCCCAGTAGGCGCGAGATTCCATGGCTGAGATGCTAACGTTTTGAGCCAGGATGGTGTTGGTCGCACCAACCAACTTCCTTTCCAAAGAGTGGACCTGGGCCTCTCATTGCTGTACGAGGGCCTTCTGGAGGCGTACTGACCAGGTCAGCTTGAAGTGTTTGGACAACAGCTGCGAGTACCGCTCGACATCCGAAGTGCGCTACTTAAGTAGCAGGTCCATTTCTTCTTGAAGCTTCAAGAGCGCCCTTTGTACTGACGCCAACTCCTCATTCCTCCTTCGCAAGTCCTACTGGACCCCGGTGCGCTCATCCCTAAGACGCCTCCACTCCGAATGGACCTAGGAAAGCTCTTCCTTATTCCTGCCTAATTCATCCTCCACGAGGTCCTTCCCATCACGGAGCTCCTTGCCCCTTTCTTGCAAGAGCTTGTTACACTCCCTCAAGGTGTCCAAGTCCTCCACCAAGGCATCACGTTCGAGGGTCACCTCTTCCACCTCCTAATTCGCCTTGTGAACCTCCATAAGAGCAAGAAGCACTAGTGAACAGAGCACCCTATTTTCCTCCTTGAGCTCCCTACACTATTCCTTGATCATGTCAGCTAGTTGGTCCGCAGCCTACATCACAAGCAAAGTTAAGAGAAAGGATGTTTCAGAAAATCGAACAAAGTGCAAACAAAAGGTACCTGGGCAAAAAGGGGCCTTAACCTCCGAGCCTCCCAATCAATTGCTTCAACCTGAGCCCTCTTGAAGCCTAGACCTGTCGTTTAAGGTCTTTCTGCCCTGGCATATGGGGACGGTCCGACGCCCCCCAATTGCTATGAAGGCCCCAGCGTGTATAGAACAGATTCAAAGGAGAGGCCGACATCGCGATCCTCCGGCACTTCGCCCACGACCTTGAATCTCATCAGCTCGGGCCCACACTCCACCAACATCGACTCCTCAAAAGCAATGGGTCCCGAGGAAGGGCTCGCAGTGATCACGAGAACTTAAGCCTATGCAAACGCTTCTTCGGTCTTGGAGACAACCTCCATCTCAGGAAAGTCTGGCTCCCTGGTGGGGGAAGACTGTGGCACCGCTTCATTCGAAGCCAACTACTGGTTCTGAAGAGTAGCCGAGAGAAGGTGATGGGATAGACACGCGGTCGTCTATCAGCTCCACGACAAAATAAGAACTTAGCCCAGTCTTTCCTCGATCAATCTGTCGAGAACCGATTGGAGAAGCGGGAACTTCCGTCGCTATGGTTAGAGGAATGGGGTCCTTAGGTGGGAGTGATTCTTCAAATGAAGGAAACAAATTGACCTCCAATGCAGCCTCGCTGGGTGTGGGTTTGATGAAGGCGTTGAAGAAGGCCATCCAAAGGTCGTCATCACCTTCCTCCTCAACTACAACATGAATCGAAGATGACGGGGCCACGTGAGATACTAACCAAGAGGGGGGGCATTGTGGCTCCTGCATAGAGGCCCTTCAAGAAGAGGGAACTGTGGTCCCCGCACGGTCAGATCGCCCACCGCCCGAAGGAGCAGGACGAGACCAAGAATCCCTAGCCCCACTCCTAGAGGCCTTGCCAACTGTGTCATCCCTTGAGAGAGGGCAAAAACTAAAACCCCTGGTCTCACTCCTAGATGACCCACTGACAGCATCATGACCCACCCGACGACGCTTCTCCATAGTAGCCTAGGGCAAAGAGGGATCCTCCAAGAAATCCCGACCCAACACATACTAACAGTAGGGAGAGGATAGGAATATCATGATGTTCGCCTCGGTCAACACCACGTCAGTCTCAGTGTCAAGGGGGTGGGCCGCTACCCAAGCCTACATAGCAGCTAGCTTGGCCTCCTCCGTCCTGTTCAACCTGATGGACAGGCTCTTAGTATTGGACACGTACGACCAGATGGCCCGGACCAAGAACTTTTGGTGGACCTCCTCCCCTTTAGGATACTCCTATCTTGAGCCAGAGAAGAAGAAGAATCGTCGAGACCAGTCTTTAATGTGGGAATGCCACTTCTCCAGGCTGGTAATGCGCTTCTTGGAGGAACACGCTTGGAAGCTACACAAGCTCCCTTCGAGGCATAGCACTCGGTACACTAACAGAAACTCTCGAGCTGTCAGATCAAGATAATCTTCAGGACCAGAGCTAAACACCTTTCGAAAGATCACGTAGGTGGCAACCAGAAGCTGCTAGGCGTTCAGGTAGAGCTGTGTCGGGGCCAACCCCAGAAAGTTAACACCCTAGATGGGGAGTAGAACGAAAGACGAAAACCATTCGAAAACCATCCCATCAGAGTTCACCGCTGCTATGCGGCGCCCAAGGATCTCCAGAATCGCCGACTCTGGAATGTTGTACATCCTTCTCAGCGAGCGGAGGTCATCGGTAGAGACTGGCGACTCCTAGCTTCACCCAACAAAGTACAAATAACGAGCATCAGAGGATCCTTTGGGAGCCATTGGAAACTGGAAGGAAGAAAGAAAGAAGCAAGGAAAATAGGCCCGAAGGAAAACGTAGAAGAGTGAGAAGCAGAGATGGCAGAAAATGGGAGAAAGTGGGGCTTTATATAGAGAAGGACGCGACAGTTAGTATTTTACAAACAACAAAACGACCTCAAGCCAGAAACCCAAAGAACATGCGAAGTCTCGAGAAACGAGCAAAGTGGCATCATGGAACCTAACCGACACAAACCCACGAGAGCGTGAGGAGCAAGTGAAGGGCATGTGGGAAGCATGGTCCAATACAGAGACTAGTGTGTGGGTAGACCTCCCCCCTTGCCCCGAATAGTCAGATAACAAAAGGGTGGGAAGAACCTGAGGCACCGTCAAGTCATTGATGATGTAGCCAAACAGTCACAGGGTGCCGAACATGTTGCAAGGGGAATTGAGTCGAGAAAGGCAGAAGGAGACATTTGAATTCTCACCACAAGTGTATGGTGGGAATTCGCGAGGTACTTTGAGGGAGGTTGTTCCCAGGGTTGGGCCGAACCCACAAGGCACCGATGGGTCTAAAATAAGCAATAGGAAATCAATATGAAAGAATAGGATGGGTCGGGTCTAGAAGGGCAAGGTTGGCCCAGGAAGCCTAAAGAGGAGCAGCAAAGTCGGACTTGCGGAACGTGGATCCTTGAGTCAGAAAGCCTAACACCATTATTGGCCAACAATCCATGTACACAGTGTCAGGGACAACCCTAGTCCCTAGACATCGACGATTGGGCAAACCTGGAAGGTGGGTGCGCCAGGTTGAGACCACACTACATTTAATGAAGGACGGGGAGGAACACACCATGACGTGAACCCTGGATTGTCAGTAGTTTCCACAATCAGGCATGGATGACCTGTCGTGTGGCAGAACGTGGGGTGAAGGCACGACCTGAGTATGGAGCAACATCGCCTCTATCGGCTTGCCAGGGGACCACTCCAACCAGGTATATATTCCCCCTCACTAGGGTAGAAAACTCTCTAAACACTTTCATTTGAGCTCCCTTAAATCATAATCTAAGAACCCAAAGCTGACTTAAGCATCTGATGTATTTCTCCCCATCCCGAGTCCTCATTTCTCCATATTAACAGCCTGGCAGGAGCAGATCGACCCATCACAGAATTGTTCAGGCTACGAAACACGATATCAATAATGGGAAAAGAGTCTGGTGGGAAGGATATGGAAAGGATGTGATTTATAGAGAGAAGCATAATTCTATGCAAGTTAGATCGTTTATGCAAGGTTGTCATTGTTACTTGAAAGGGAAGTTTTGAAATTGTGAATGATAAATTTAATACACAAAATGAATAAAATGATATATAGGCTGGACATCTATATTTCAAGCCTAAACCTGGTGTCAGAAATTTAAGATATGTGTTGACACTTTTCTAGAAAAAAGTGGGGGACGACCTTTGTCTATATAATTTAAGAAAAAATAAAATAAAAATTAAATTAAATTAAAAACCTTTGTGTAGAACCAAGAGGCCCTACTTATCAAGGCTCCTCAAGCTGCCACCGCAAGATGTTGTGTACATTATTTTCTCTATTGTCCATAGTGCTCCACATAATGACATTTCACTCAAATGGGAGGATCTAAACTCTACATTTCGTCAAAGCTATCCTCCACATTATGCCCAAGTGGCTTCTCAAACAAACCCTTCAAAAAACTCCTCCAAGGCCCCCTACCCCCATTTTCGTTCTCCACGGTCCATAATATGCAGCAAAAAAAACCCATTAAAAACTCATCAAAACTCACTCAAACTTATTTATGGTACACCAAATTAAGCCTCACTTGAGAAAGATCAAGACCTATCTCACGTTCTTTCCGAATTCTCTTATTAAACTCTTGCCGCAACACCACGAACCAAAATACAAATCCAAAGAGAGCATCCCAAGAACCACGATGTCTGTTCATCGGGTCCCATTATCCCTGATATTGCTCCTCTTTATAGCTAATATGGTTAGCTGCAATGAAGCAGGTGTGAAAACAGGTGCAGCCCAAGTGAGTGTTCCGTCGAAACCCTGCTTTGATTCGAAGATACCTTAGTTTTCTTTTTTCTTTTTTTTTGTCAAATTGGTCATATTTTTCTGTGGGTATTTTGTGGATTGAATGTTTATTTCTTGATTTGGAGGCAAATGGGTCGATGGTGCCTTTGATTGAGGCAGGGAAGATGGAAAAGATGATGATGGTCATGAACGAGACGAGGAGGAAGCTGGGGAGCTTCCAGATATGTGCACTATGCACTTGCTGTGGTGGAGCCAAAGGGCTGTGCTTGCCATCTCCTTGTTGCTATGCCATCAATTGCAACATACCCAATAGGCCTTTTGGCTTCTGTTCTTTCACTCCAAAGACCTGTAATTGCTTTGGATGCCATCTCTAGCTCTCTCTCTCCCTCTCTCTTTCCCTCTCTCTCTCTCTCTCTCTCTCTCGCCCCGTTCTCTATAATTTATAATTTACATTGTTTAATTTATATGTCAAGTCGATGCTGTTGGAGTTGTGGATGAGAAGAATATCCGTTCTTCATTTGATTGTTTATATTTCTTCAGAATTGTGTCTGTACTTGGGTTCGGCTGTTTCCAGGTTAGTTTCTTGCTAGTTCTAGTGGTACTTTTTGCGGGAAGTAGCGATGAGGAGCCAAAGAAAGCCCTTTAACTGCCCTCGCGTAGGAAGGCTTCAAACCTGAAGATAGCACAGCACTGTGCCGCAATTCGTGTTTGAAGAAACATTGTCCTTTTGGTGGAGCTATTGGGGTTGATGATAATTTTTGTTACTTTTAAAAGGATTAAAAGGATATATCGATGTAAGTGCTCCGAAGGGCCGGTGCTTTAGTCATGACTGAGGAGTAAGATTTAAGTTTTGTCTATTATATTATAGTATTGTGTGTTGCCTGTCAATCATTTCTTTATTGTAGCAGTGCGTCTATACATATTGAAACATGTATCACAATTGTTAAATCAATATGCTTCGTTTTACTTGGACTATTTTTTTTCTTCTTACACGATCATCTTCTTGACCTGTTATGGTTGCTTCCTCTGCATTTGATAGAGCATTCATTTGGCAAATTTTACCTTTCACTGAGTGATATTTCTTGTAGCTCTCAATATGGTTCTTTTGTTGCATTGAATGGGCAGAAGTCATGCGGGCAGGTTACACATCAATTTTTACAGTGTCCTGCCAATTCCAGATCTTCTAATGATATGGGTGGTCCTATAACTTAATAATTGGAGCACACCCTTGAGAGAGAGTGATCTAATTAGCTCGTGAATTACTCTAAATAGGTGACAGTGCTATATATTGATGAGAAACCCATATATAGATAAGTTTTTATTGTTGCTGGATAAGAAAGATACTTCGTTATTAATGCATGCAGGCGTAGCCAACCCAAAATATTATGGTGGGTGGAAGTTGGGTAGAGGCAATTAAGCCTTAGCTATGAACTTGCTACAGCTGTAAGATGGTTTTATTGTTCTTGAGAGACAATTAATGCATGCCTTTATACTTGAATTATTCTCCTTTTTATTAAATTATTTATTTAATTAGTTTGAAATAGATCGTCTCCATTTGATTTGAAATGCTATTGCTAGCCTATGTAAGCAAAAAATTTTACACTTTCTGTGAGTGATTAAAGCACCATTTTTAAGCTTGTGAGGCTCAGGCTCATGGGAGATATCGAAATGGCAATAGTGCTTTAGAAGTGTGTTTTGAACCAAAGTATTTGGGTTAAGCTATCTTAACTTCTTGTGGTTGTATAGTGTTGATTATACACTAATATTTTTGTCATTTCATATTATATTGATAAGTGAAATGACTAATATAGTCCATGTTTAGTTTCATATGGTCATGTTTGTGTTGATTCCATTAGTCTGAAGCTCTTGCTACACTGATGAACATAAAATTTTGTAGTTGTGAGAGATTAGAGTAAATCTTTTTTTTTTTAATGGTAAGCTTGTGGGGCTCAGAGGGAGGCTACAGACATGGCATTAGAATTTAGAGCCACACCAGAATTTGATATCTTGAGAAGAGTGTTTTGGGAATCTCTTTGACTTCAATCTGTGATTGTAATGTACAACAACCCATGTGCTGTTCCAATGACAAATAACAATCAGATGTGGGCGATTTTCTGTGATGCCCTTAAATTCTTGTCAACTTCTCTGGCTGGTCTAGGTGAGGTCACACATAACTATTGAGTTTTCAATTGCACCACACTGGCATAAAGCCATGACCTTTTTCCCTGCTATATTTTAATATATATTTATAGAAACTATTTTAATTTTACAGTTTCTTTTTTCTTTCCAAAGGGTCAAATTACATGTTTTAACTAAGTTGGGACATGCATTGAGATTGATTATTGCATCTTTCAGAACAAACTACCTTTTGTCAGTCCTATAAAATATACCACGGAGTTCTTGGTTTTTGGGTTTGTGTACTCTACTGCAAACATATGGATGTTATTTTATTGCAGACATACTTATTGAGCTAACTAGTTGTTGGAAGACATATTTTATACCTCATGAACTGGGATTGCTTTTATTTATTTATTTATTTATTTATT
>QEOT01006294.1:0-36630 GCA_003123785.1 Pterocarya stenoptera
AATTTCAACCGTGACAAATAATCTTTCCCGTTCGAACGTGTTCGAACGGTTTCCATCAAATTCGTCCCAAAAGATATTTTTTGGGACGAAATGATGATTTTCGTCTCAATATATCTTCTGGGACAGTGTTGTTGGGACGAGCTCGGGATGAATTTTTTTTGTCCCAAAAAATATTTTGGGACGAAATGACTATAATTTGGGACGAAAAATTTCATCCCAAAAAGTCATTTCTGTTGTAGTGCCTGTACTATCATGACAATTAACTTCCATGATTGATCCATAATAACACCATAAATTTGATAGTAGAAGTAATTTAATGCTCTTATTGTAAAACTTCAGACATCCAACAAATATCTTTATAAGCTGTCAAGATTCAAAGACGTACGAGCTGATTTTTATGCATGCATGGCACGTAACGCACGTAAAAATAATTAGCTAGCTAGGTTGGGACTAATACGTACCATTTACTAGCACTGTTTATCCGAATTCCGACTCGAGAATCTGGGTATACCCGAATCGGAACCTGGATTTCAAAACAGGGCCGAAATCCGGACCGGAGTAATCCGGGTTAGACCCGGGCCGAAACCTGGATGAATCCAGATTTTTTAAAATCCGGATTCCGGGTTCCAGATTCAACCAGGATTTTTTTTTTTTTTATATAATTTTGAACTGAAAAAGAAAAGGAAAAAAAAAAGAACAATTACTATATTTAAGAGAAAGCAGCACGTAGATTCTATCAAATAAAAAAAAAGCAGCATGTATAAAGTTGGCCCTTGGAACTCGGAAGAGTCTTGGTAGTTGGGAAAAGCATAAAAGCCCCATCTCTATTATCTGCTGCTGCACTGAAAAGCGATTTGCAGAACCCAAAGCAATGTCTCTATGCACATTGTGCTTTTCATTCCAGTAAGGATAGCTCCCGCCATCCTTGTTCGTCTCTGTTCTACCTATGTTCTGCAAAGGAGCTGCGAATCCGTTCGGATTACTGAAAACATTCCACTTGATGGGTTTTCGGTTGTTTCGTATATCTTCATTGGAGATCACCATGATCTGAAGGGTGCGTGATGCCATGCTAAACATGTCGATCGAAGAAATAAATATTTATATGTAAATAGCTAGCCGGCGAATGCGCACGTGTTGATAAAGCTCTCCGTAATGAGTTTGAGAGGAACGGGTTGATTGGAGTTTGAATTTTGAGAGTGGATGAGAGATTTAGGGTCGAGGGCATGGAAGAAAGACTGAAGCACGGGATTCGGTTGATGGGTCTACGGCAAAGAGCCGTTGGTCTCTACCATTGTTGATGAACTTGAGGTTCCAATGAGAGGGGAGACGAAATGCTTTTATTGGCATTTTAATGGAGGAAACGAACAACCTAAATCAAGAGAAGGAAGACAAACATGTACGTGGTTTGTGTGTTTGTTCGAAATTTTGAATTAATGCCGAAGGTCTGAAATTGCTTTCTGTTTGCGGATTGAACGCACAAGGAAAAAAAATCCTGGTATCGGGTTTAAAGCCTGGTTTCGGATTTTAAACCCAGAACCGGCTCAGATGTATCTGGATATTATTATGCGGGTACCGGCCTGGATTTAATCCGGGCCGGAACCCGATTATCCGGTAACCGGGTTCCGGATCGGGTCAGGAAAAAGCCCGGCCCGGATGAACAGTCTTACCATTTACCAAACAGTATAGCTTTACAATTTGATAACATCTATCCTATTTCTCATGAGGGATTTTAAACATCAATTGAGTCCTCGTATCCCAACCCAACCTTCATTAAAAAACAAAAAAAAAACAAAATGTATAAGGACGCAACCAATTAATTATTATCATGATATTTCATTGTGCATTTAGGAGACCCAAGAGAGAATTACAAGCTGCTAGCTAGCTAGCTAGTGACAATTGGAATTTCCTATATAATCACCTATACATAATGATTCCAATTTCACTTGGTACTTAAACATTTATTAATGTGATGATCAAACTTATCATGACTTAATTATGACCTATTCAACACTTTTACAAGTTAGTTAGTCTGATGAGATATCCACCCAATATTAACCATTAATTAATTTGTAACCATATTTTCTTAATTAATTTTCTTCATTGATCAATGCTATATATTTTAAATTTTAAATTTTTTCATCCCTAATTAATATTACACGGCCTGCTATAATACGATGCATTTAACTCATTTTACAAGTCAATCACTTAAAATATGACACACCAATAAATTATTATGCACTAATATTTATATATTGAAGATAAAAGAAAATTAGGATATATAAAATCAAGCTGATCTAGGAATTACTCCTTTGACATTCATTATATACAATTCATTGTCTTTTATATATGGACTTAGAATTAGCTAGCTAGGTGCTCTTTTGACCCCGGCCCTTTGTGTAAAGCTCGATGTAACATCGATCTGATTCCCTATCACGACCGGCATGCAAAGTTGCCTCAACAAAATATATTGCCACATAAGGCAGCTTTGTCGTCCCAACCCCTAGCTTCTTGATGTGCCACACACGTATATATAGACTCCTTTTCATGGTCCGCGACATCCAACGAGACCTTCAAGAACCCCTGCTTCCAGAATATCATGAAATAATAGTCCAAGTCCAACTACCATCATGCACACATGCATGCATTTGGCAAGAGATCTATAACCATCCATGCATCCATGCATGCCCTCTGCTCTGAAAATATATTGCGAGATCATGTTAATTAATGTGGATATTTGGGGCATGATCATGTGAATTCTGAACTTTTACACTCACATGATCATGACTACGCCACAAATGACAGTCCCTAAGGACAAAAAGGACATAATATACTCAAAGACCAGAGAAATAAGTCCTAGTACTGCATGCATGCACGCGGCTCCGATCTTCTTTGAATCTCCCACACTGCCATAGGAGAGGCCCACATGATTAATTTTTGCTGCTTAAACATCATGTATGATTCAGTCATCTTGACCATGTTTGTGACAACAATAGCTTATTAGTACGTAATTGACTTGTCCAAAACATCAAAATGAGTTAGTACAACATTTAATTTACTTTTCATCTTTAATTTTGTTAGCATGATTTAAAGAGTTTAATTATACATAAACTGGTCTGTACATTATTTACAGTGAAATTTATTATAATTTAAAAAAAAATTAAAAAATTAATATTTTTTTAATATAATTGACGTGAAAAGTTTTTATATCAGCGATGTACTGAACGTATAAAAAATAAAATTTTTAAATATCTATCCACCTGTGCAACTTGAAACTATAGAATTCAAGATGAAAAGTAGTCATGTTATAACTTTCTCGGACAAAATTCATGATATATAAGCTGACGTGGATGCCAGGTCATGATCTCCCTGATCTGTGATGGCACACGTACGACCCCTTCCAACTTCTACAAAAGTATAGACGAGTTCAAACATTGAATATCGATCGATTCGATCATACCAAATTCACGAAACCGTCCAATACATACCATTTCTATAACGTCCCGGCATCCAAGTGGACCACTTTTTATTATATGTAATGATCTTTTTCTTGCATTTAATCAGTCCTACTACTCGATTGACTTTCTCTTCTTTTATATATCTCTATATCTATCTCGATCTATATATATCTTTATGTGTTAACTGTCAAGATTCAGCTAGCATGGATTCTTCGTCGGACATCCCTGCCGCCGGCAGATCACCAAGAATTAGAGAGCTCCAAGGTCCTTGTCCCTCGCGTCTCAGAATAAACAAAGAATCCCACAAGATCAAGAAACATTCCCCGACGCAGCAACACTCTCAGCCTCGAAAGCCGGTCATAATCTACCTGGTCTCACCTAAGATAATTCGCGTCAGCCCAGAAAACTTCAAAACCCTTGTTCAACGCCTGACCGGATTGCCATCATCATCATCCTCGTCTTCATCTTCTTCCACATCCAACGTTGATCAGTCTAGCAACGCTTTCAACGGCAACAACAGTAATGGTACTACAATATCGTCGACGGCGGCTCTTGATCAAGGGAAGAAACAGCAAGAAGGTGGAGTCGACATGGGTGGCATGGCAGGGATATTGGGTGTTGATCGAGGGGTTGAGATGATGCGTTCTTCTCCGGGAATACTGTCACCGTTGCCAACTACAATTACTCCAATCCCACCAAACTTTTTCTCCCCCCCATCTGATCCGACCCAGCTTAACAATTTCTTTCCCGATTTAAGCCCTGTGCTTCATGGTGGCACGAACATTCACATGGAACCTGGTAGTTTCATGCCAAGTTCTTCGAACTTAGTTTCCCTACCACCAATTACATACCGGCCTAGTATAACCCCATCGATAAATTACTTATTCAACAATTCTCGATCTTTGGGCACGGAAGGTGGTACTTTCATGCCTAGACCTTCAAGCTTTCTTTCACCTCCAATATTGAAATACCCTAGTACAACACGGCCATCCATAGATCAGTATTCATTCAACAATTCTTTTGGCATGGAAGGTAGTTTCATGCAGCCTAGTCCTCCAAACTTTGTTTCGCCTCCAGTATTGACATACCCTAGTACAACTCCATCCGTTTCACCTCCAATATTATTGACAGACCCTACAACTCCATCCATAGATGATGATGATATTGATGAGAACTTATTAAACAGTTTTTTTGGCAATTGATCATATTTGTTATTCTTTCCTGTTGCTATGGGAGATGAGAGACTTAGACAGGTCTTTTCTTTCTTTTTTTTTTCTTTATTTGTTTTTGGTATAGCTTCAATGGTGATAAAGAAGATCATATATATACAGAAAGGGGTAGTTTTGTGGAGATCGATGCTACTTTGAAGACTTTTTAATGGCATTTTCTGTTTTCAAATTCAAGTAATTTTAATTTGGTGGGCCATACTTCAGGACTATTTGCCTCTAGTATATTTGATCTCATGATTCTACATCCTTTTCTCAATTGCTTTCATTTCTTGCTTTGTACGTGTTATGGCTCGTAATTAATTAACTTGCAACAATATTAACATAATTTCTCAATGAACTCTCTGATCTTTTTATGCTTTTTGCACAAATTTTACCCTTGCCTCCAAGTTCATTGAGTTTAAAACTACTTAATTAACGCATGCTTAATTTCCATAATCTACTAATTCTCTTTTTACCGTCCCTCTCGATCCAATATCGTTAATTGGCCTTGTAGAAGCCAGGCATGCATGCATGCTTGATATTGCTTCCAAAATGGTTGGTTATATACTCCTTAACTAGTACGTACGTACTAGGGCCCCGATCGAGCATTTAGATGAATTAAAAAAGTATCACGTACGTTTTCATTGCCATTAATTACATCATGGTATTTGGTCTTAAGAAACTGATCATGATGATCATCATGGTCAACGTGCCCATGAAGAACGCTAAATAATTAGACACCTAACAATTTTAGGATCAACTTGCATGTGTGGTCTCAATTCTTTTATCAGTCCCATTCCAAACCAGTTATCACATATAAAGTCAAAATTATAAGATGTAACATTAATTCTTTTTTTTATAAATTGTTAGGTAAGCTGTCTAAAACACATCATAAACCTTTCAAAAATGATCATCGGCTTTGGAAAGCTACCCCGAGAAACTAGGTTTGATTTTTCCTAAAAACGTGTTTAAGAATTTTGTAACTTCTATGCCTCGTTAATTAGCGGATTATATATTTCCTTAAGTAGACCGATCATGCGTTATATCTCTGTTATATATGATACCATGTCAAATTATCTAGTGTCCAAATAGTCATGAGTACTCAGACTTTTCATGCATGGTTGATTAATGAGCTTAATATTTTCAATGTTTTTTAAATGTTATAAAGGGAATAATGAAGAGTCGAATCAGCAAAGTCAAGATAATTACTAAGTACAAGAAACACGTTTATTCGTCACAAATAATCATTTTCATTGCGATTTTATTAAGAAAAATTCTACTCAATAGCCCTACACCACGTACACACCTACTGAGGGAGAAAGAATAAAAAAATAAATAATAAATAAACACCAACACCAGCAGGTCGTGTGTACAACGTGGTGTAAGGTTGCTGAGTAGAACAACTCTTTTATTAATATTGTCCGTTTAGTCTTCAAAAGAAAAAGAAAAATGGTGCCCTCTTTTTTTGCTTATTTATTTTTTTGGATACGGTTGGCTATGGTAATGACTCGGTAGTAAACTCATTTCAAAGCCCTTCATTAGACAACATAACCTGAGTCCAACCTTAATTAATTAGAATACCAGCTTTGAAAGATTCTATACAACACACTAGCATCTTTTCTTTTCTTTTTTTAAGAAGGACAACAGCACGTCCGAGCTTTATTGAAAACAAAATCCTCACTTTTGGAGGAGGAATACCCTGATTACAATATAACCTTATTATCCAACGAATACAAACAATAAATTGCCAAAGAAACCAATCCCCCAAATAACCCAACTACAAACATAATCTATTTTCCCCTTACATAAGAAAGTCCTACCTTATCTGTTTTCATGAGCCCCTTCAAATAATGAGGAAGACCCCCATAATCCGTCCATTCCTGGGACACTCCACCCGCACCCTTCTTGGCCAAAAAATCCGCCACAACATTTGCTTCTCTATATATATGCCGAATAGAATAAGTAATTTGAGCCAAAATGTACATAATCTCTTCCCAAAAGCCCTCTAAATACCTGCATACACCACATCTGACCTGCGCAATTTAGTCAACAACTAGCTTTGAGTCCATCTCTATTTTCAGCCAACTCCTGCCCATCCTTTGACAACTCTGTAATCCATGCAATAAAGATTGGATTTCGGCAAAATTATTTGTACCTTGGCCAAGCAAGTGTGAAAAAGCCATACAGAGCTCTCCTTTATGATTTCTTAAAATTCCACCTACACCGATTCTTCCAGGATTTCCAATGTAGCAGCCATCTACATTCGGTTTATACCAGTGTGTCTATGGTTTGCACCAACTCACCAACTAAACATTCACAATCCAACCGAACCCGAATATTCAGCCCCTTCAAAATAGTCTCATCTAAAATGGACAGCTTCTTGGCTTCTATCAGCTTCAGTGCTACACACCCCAACCAAAACTTAATTGATTGCCATGTACCTTCAATAGACACAAACTTCCCTTCCATTCTAGCATCACATCGCCAATTCCACAACTCCCATGTGACAATAATTGGCAAAACACCTATAAGAGACCCCACATGAGTGCTTCCCATTGCTCTGCGAGCAATGAGCTTCCCAACCTCAATCTCAAGCCCAACTGATCTGCACATTTCTTCCAAACGGCTCTTGCAAAACCTCCTGAGGCCAAGATATGACTAAAATCTTCATACTTTCCCTCCACACAACACTCATATTTTGACACAATGGGAAGTCCTACTCTTCTCAAACGATCATCCACACTTAAACAATCAGTAAATGCCTTCCACATAGCAATTGAGATTTTTTTCGACACCGCAGCATGCCACACCCACTTTGACCATGGCACTTTCAGAGCTTTAACTCTGATCAATCCCATGCCAATTTGGTGCTGAACCTTCCAGAGTTTGTTTCTTCACATATCAGTAAATCCTCTCCTGATTTTTTCCTTCCCAACATCTCCATCATTTCCTCCAATTTCTCCACCCCAACTAGCTGAACAATTTTTTCTTGATCCCATCCACTCTCCATCGACACTTCCAAAACTTTCAGATCAACACTACCTACCGTACTCATATGCTCACACAGAGGACCAGAATTCAGCCATTTATCTTTCCAAAAGAAAACATCACCTTGCTTAATTTTTCAGCGTGTGTGCTGTAGACATTAGGTATACACCGAGCAATCATCTTCCAGGTACAGGTACCACGGCTTGCCTCAACTAAAGACACATGCCTTGATTTATCGTACTTTGCTCTGAAGAACTACGCCCAAAGTGACTTCCCAGAAATTAGATTCCATGCTAATTTCATATGAATAGATTTTTGCACCTCTTAGGAACTTCGGATACCAATACCCCCTTCCTTCGTAGACCTACAGATCTTTCCCCAAGCTATCCATTTTTTCTTTTCTCTCCCGTCAAAAACACCTCAGAAAAACAAGCTTAGCAACCAATTCAAGTGAGAGATGACTGCTTTTGGAATACTACAGCATGCTAACAAGTGCATCGGTAAGCTCGTAAGTACATGTCGAAGAAGAAGAACTCGAGTACCTTTAGAAAGGATTTTATGCATCCAGCCTCCAATCTTATTCCTTACTTTGCTAATAAGCTCCTCAAAATAAATAATTTTCAGTCTTCCGGACACAATAGGGGCTCCTAGATATTTCATAGGAAAGGTTCCTTGGCAAAAACCCGACTGCCGTAACACTGCCCTTCTTCGTTGAGACGAAATTAATTTAGAGAAAAAGATACACGATTTTTCCTTGCTCACAACCTGTCCGGACCACTTCTCATACATATCAAGGACTTCTGTAATTCTTCTAATGGACAATCTGCTACCATTAGAAAATATCACAATATCATCGGCGTAAAGCAAATGAGAAATATGTGGAGTGCCTCTGGCTTGTCAAAACGCACCAATCCTACCCCGATCAAACTCCTTTTTCAATAATCTTGTAAGAACTTCTTCTAAGAAAATGAAAAGATATGGGGACAAAGGGTTCCCCTGCCGTAATCCTCTACCACTTTTGAAGAATCTTTTAGCCGTTCCATTCATAACCATTGAGAACCAAGGGGTTGTTACACATTGCCAAAGCAATTGACAAACAGCCAACGAAAAACCAAATGAACTCAACACATGGAAAAGAAAGTCTCACTCCACACTATCATACGCCTTGGCCATATCTATTTTAAGCATCACATTCCCACCCCTGCAAGACTTATTGATAATATGAACCATTTCTTGAGCAAAACTAATTCTCAAAAATATCTCCCAGGAATAAAAGCACCTTGCTAAAAAAAAATGATTTTAGGCAATATAGAAGATAACCTCTGCACCATCAACTTAGAACATACCTTGTACTCCACAGAACAAAGACTAATTGGATGGAACTCATCAAAACTAGTAAGCCTTTCCATCTTAGGAATAAGTATCATAAACTATGCAGTGTAGAACCTCAAAAACGCATATCCTCGAAAGAAATCTCATACTACTTCCACCATATTTGCTGCCACAATTTCCCAACAAGCTTGGAAAAACCCAGCTCCAAACCCATCAGGCCCCGGGTTACTACTAACTGGTATAGAGAATATCACATCCTTAATTTCCTGAGGCGTGGGCAACTTAGAGATAAATTCATTGTCCACGTCTAATACCACCGGAACCAATTGGTTCCGGTGTTGCAACAAGGCTGACAAATTCAGTAAGCACTCCCTAGGTCTTGACGCCATAAACTCCTCGAAGTACTGAGCTGTCCCATTATGTATGATTTCCGGAGAATCTAGTAGGTTACCACTTTTCAAGCGCATTGCCTTTACAATACTCTGTCTTTTACCATTTAAAGCACAAAAAATTGTGCATTTGCCTCTCCATTTTCCACCCATCATTGCTTAGCTTGTTGAGCAAGCCGAGACTGTTCCCTTTGAAGCCAAACTGACAACTCAAGCTTTAATGCCAGCAAGTCGCTCTCTACATACTCCGAATAATTCTCCTGAAGAAAACCATCCAACACCTCAATCCTGTCATCCAGCTTTTTAATCTAAACCCCAATAACCAAACACCTCTTTATTCCACACTCGCAAAATCGCTCTTAATTTTTTCAACTTAGCAACCAAACACTATAAACCCAAACCCACCACCTCCATATCCCATGCTTCTACAACACATCGCAAGAAGTCATCATGCATCGTCCACATTTGTTGAAACTTAAACATAAAAGGACCATACCTAGTAAATTAGGCTTCACTGCATATAACTAACGGAGCATGGTCAGAAGAAGTCCTCGCTAAATATTTCGTTGAAATATTCGGACAGGTTTCCAAGCAAGGCACATTCATCAGAGTACGATCCAACCTTGCCCACCTTCTAGACCTACCTACATGGCCATTACACTAAGAAAAAGGCCCTCCTAAGTGCACGGATTCACCGAGCCCACAGCTATCAATAAAGAAATTAAATTCTTCCATGGCCAACACACCTCTTAGATTTCTCCCTCTTCTTTCATTATCGGATCGAATTATATTAAAATCACCACTAATCAACCATGGATAACCGCATTGGCTTTCCACCGTTAGAGCATCCCAAAGCAGCGATCTCTCATGTTGAGAGCATTTCGCATATACAAAAGGACACCATCATTCGAGAATTTTCCTTCCCTACTAGCAAAGAAATATGATGATTACTCCTCCCATGTACCTCAACATGAAAGCCACTACCCCACACAACCCACAACTTACCACCCAACTCCACATTAGTACACCCATCAACACCATTCATACTACTTCTAAATGAATGAAACTTTTACTCAGCTGCAAACGGCTCTGCAATGGCCACAATACCAGAACTAAATTTCCTCACTAACATCCTCAACCTTCGCCTCGAGGTTCGTAAATCTCGCACATTCTAGAACAAAAGCTTACCAATCATAAATTCAATCGAGAAGGCCTACTTGGGGCCCTTACTGAACTCCTCAGCTTCCTTACCTGGGGTCCAACCTCCACAAATACATTATTATTCTTAGAGTCTGAATAGCACAATTTAGTCTTCCCCATATGCTCAAGAGATTCAGCTTTCCCCCCTCTGAAAGTGTCTCCATAAGTCCTCACTATCAAAAATTTCCACATTTTGCACTCATTTGGCCTCACCAATATTCTCAATTAAAATACCTCCCTCCAGACCTTCCCTGTTGTCCTCCAAAATTATATTCAAGCCCCTCTGTCCTAACTCACCATCAACTAACCCCATATTTACATGCTGATCAAAATCCTGTGCCACCCCCACATTTGGCAACGATTTTACCAAGTGCTCATTGATCCCCCTCAGCATCATCATCCGAGCATTCCTGAAGATCAAACTCCTCTGCCCTTCGGAGCACCTTCTCAGCTCTGAACACTTCCTCCTACTAAACCACCTTTACCATGCACTTCTCAGCCCTTAGAGCACTAGGCCCATCACCCTTCTGAGCATCCACCATTTCAACCTGCTCCTCATCCTTCACAAGCACATTCCCCACCAGCAATAAATCGGTAACTCTATCCTTACTCTGCAGAAACTCATTCTCCACCACAACCACTTCCCCTACTGCACTCAACATAGGTTCTACACCAAATCATCAAGACTTCCCCGTAGTCACCAAATCATTGTTTGGTTCCATGCTAATCATCATACTCAAAATCTTATCACAGGCTGGGACATTCTCCCTTATATTAACCTAAGTCGTCAAAACCAACTCTCCCATTTTACTAAACTCTGCCTTTTCCTCATTTTTTTCTTTTTTGAAACCAAGTTCCATTCACTTTCTACCCTTTCTGAATCACATCTCGACTCTTGCCGTCCCATTTACACGTCCTCACATTATGGCCTTGCACCTGACATTTCAAACAATAGGCTGGTAACGTCTCGAAAACAAATTCTTGAGAGAAACTCTGTGGATTTAAAGGAGTCCCTATCCAGATTGCCATCAAAGGGTCTTGGGTCACGTTCATCTCCACGCAAACTCTGCCCCCATCCGTTCGAGTTGCACACCGTGTTAGATTATCACGCTTGAGGAATCTACCAATCGGCGCTGTGATGCTCCGCATAAAAGATTCATGATAAAAATTCAAAAGCAGCCCCGGCAGTGTAATCCTTACCGACACACACATAGGTTCCTGATCCTCCAGAAAATCCGTTGTCCAATGAAACGGTCTGTATTAAACACCATCAATCTCACAGGATTCTCTAGCAAAAGCTTTAACAAAGTCATCTTCCGTCGTCATTCGAATAAATACTTTTATGGGCCTTCTCATCAATGAAACCACCGGCTGATGACACAGACCCCATCTATTTCTAATAAAGAAGCGAATGGAATCAAGAGAGGGTCGACTGAAAAGACACCACCACCTTTGGAAGAGGTTGTGGAGATTCAATCAATGTATCAGCAAACGAACGTTGCCGTGGGGCGCCACTGAAATGGCCTGGGGACCACCGGCAGCTGCCATGCACAACAATGGCAAGCTAGTTCGCCAACCAGTCGCCCAAAATCCACCAATCAGCCTCCGAAAGTTACAGAGCTAATTTCCTAATAACACACTAGCATCTCACTTTCATTCTATTAAGTAAGATTTAATACATTTATCATTATTAGATAATCCATTATTGAATGATTCTTTATCATTCAACAATGATAAATGTGTCATATTTTACTTAGTAGGATGAGAATGTGGTGTATAACATTATTCTCCAAATTTAATCATATTTTTCAAAAGGAATATGCGAGACTTCACAATACTTATAAACAAGCATTTAATGAGAGAACGCGATGATGTGACTGATCAATAGGAGCAAAGCTTCTATTTCATAAATAAAAATTTATATATTATATGTTTTATTACTGACGCGCGACTGATCATTTAATTATCGATTCTACTCGATTTTTAACGTCATATGTGCATATGTTCATAACTCTTTTTATATATTATATTGATCTTGATGATCTAATAATGGAGGTGATCTACTTTGTTTGGTTCTGTCTGTCAGATCAACAAGTTCATCATGAAGATTGCCAAACGTGCTTAAAATTAGCCGCCTAATAAACAATAAAGTGATTATAATTTGAGCTTAATTAATTAATTACATGAAAGTTCAACTTTAACTTTTAGTTCAATTTTAATCATCCATTCATATATACGCATGCACCTCAAATTAATTAAGTGCTTAAATATTGATCATACTAATCTGCTTGCTTGGCTTAAGTTAATAATTTTCATGCAGACCAGCTTTGATCACTTTCTCGAGTAAGACTAGTCAGCATCTCAATTCTCATCATCCTCTTATCATCTCATAATGTGGTATTAGATTATTTGAAACTATTTATTATATTTCACTTGTGAACCTATCATCTAATGTCAAATCATAGGATAATGAGAGGATGATGAGAAAATAAATGATGAATAGATTTTTTTTCATTTAGCAATAGTCACTTCATTAACTATTAAGAAAATAAAAATAAAAATTTATGAGTGGACACATTTGGTAGTCATAATATTATCATTTTTCATTTGTAAAACAACGTGCACTGACCTTTTTCAGGTTGAATCGACAAAACCTTTTTACTTTCCCACTTCCTTTAGAAAACTTCAAGGATATATATTTGCTCCTAATTTGGTGTATATGCTGTATGAACACATCTATTTGGGGGTTGGAAAGTCAAGATATTCAGCACACATACAAACATATATATACACATATTACTCAATCACTTGTGTAATTGTATTTTTTTTTTTACTCTTCTTTTTGTCCAAAGCTACATGGGAGTGCGTGGTTGATTAAGAGAAGTTTAGGAAGGAAAAACTAGCCTACTAAAGGTCAAATTGTAATTTTTTAGTCACGTTCCTTCTGGATGGACTAGATCATGGTCCACTTCTAATAGAAAAAAGTTGGCACCATATTAAATAACATTGAATGCTGTAAACCTCCCGTATTATTTTTAGAGAAATATTTTAATCATAAAAGTAAACCCACAAAATAACGTAATTTATTAATGTGGTACGTCAGATTGTAAAGTTACTTTTATCGTGAAGTGAATCTAACAGATCACATAAAATCATATCAGCTTCTGAGTTTACTTTTATATAATCCTCCGAACTAATTGAGGGGATAGGTCATAATTATACCATTGGCTTAGTTTGGGATGTTGTCTAAAGTGCAACATGTCATATTTTATTGATGATTTCCCTTTTTCCATTTACATGCACCCATGACTGGGTAAGTCTTTCCGGTCGCTGCTACACTAGGGAAATTATGGATCTGGAAAAGGTAGCTTTTTTGATGCAGTCAAGTTTTGAACTTTCAAACGAGGCTTTTTAGAGCTTTTTTTTTTTTTTCCTCATTCACGATGGTTTGATCTTTTCTTGTAATGTCCCAAACTCCATTGAAAATGTGTTTTCCAGAAAAAGATTCACCGTCTAGTCCATGACCAATTGCTACCTTATCAAACACTAGTCAGGAACCGGATGAGTACTTGGAATCTTGACCACTGTCTCAATTCAATGGGTTTAATACCACTTTTGCTTGAAATTTTACTCAAAACGATTGGCCACTTTCTATTCACTGACCCTAAATGGCATGGGTTTCAACTTTTGCAACTCTTGATCATCCTGGAGCATACATTTATTTAAAAAAATGTTATATATGAGTGATAATATTTTCACGGGCTTGACTTAACAATAAGTAAAATTTTATAATTCGCAATAACCAAAAACATCATACAGGCCATAAAATCTACTTCTCAATGTTCTCATGACCATTTACCTAAATGTAAACCAAAAACAATGAATTTAATAACTCCATGATGATTAGTTCAAGAAATGAGTTTATGTGAAACATCGACCCCACCTCCATGTCTACACTTGACCAGCCAAAAGATCGACTCAAGGATTAGAGGGATGCTAATGGATTTTTTTAAGCATACAAAGTTCCAATTCCTGCTCCATATTCATGGCTCTGTTCCCTGATTGACTTCTAATCTCAGCAGTGTCAGCCTAAATGACTAAAGTTTTCAGACCTCGTCTAAATCACTAGTGATATCTACATTCTGAAGAGCAAAACCAAAGCTTTTAACTTCAAACCATAACTACCATTGTTGTTTAACGAACTGGTATCGAAATCCACGGATCCTAGCTTAAGGCATTTGTATCGGTCTTCTCCACTTCAAAGACACCTGGGTTTTTTCCCTGTGAAGCTTTTGCTTTTTTTCCCTAAACACACCCCACAGATAAAACTTCCCCTGAAATCCTGCAAAGCGATCATTTTTTCTTCTTTAAAAAACAAAAAGAGTTTTACTTCATGCAAAAAAAGATATTAAAATGAAGTTAACTAAAACAAAATCAGGATTGCTTTTGGGAAATTTAAGACAATTGGGCTCACTCCAGTACTGCACTGGCAGTTTCTTCGAAGGGAAAACCAAAAGTTCTGCATTGTTAACCAAAGATCTCAACGCAAGGTCTTGGCCAATCATCAATTTTACCAGCCTCTCACAAGCAATTTCATCACTGCAAAAGTATTAACATTTAGAGGAATCCAATCACATTAATGAGAGGAAGGTAATTAAACTTTTTCATAAACATCACCTTTCATTGTCTGGAAAGAAATAAAGAGCAATACTCTGATCAGTTGGGCCCCACTTCTCAAAACCTTTTGGCCACACTTGAGACCTAAGAAGCAACTCAGCATAAAGCAACTCCGGTATCAACTTTGTCTCCTCACAGACTTTAGAACATGCTAAGCTAGACAAATGGGCTACAATGCTAAGAGGGTCAAAACTATTGTTGCAGATGCATAAACTACCCCTGTCGACAAAAACAGAGCACAACTTTACAAGTTGCCTCAGATGTGAAAGTATTACTTAAGAGAAGGTCAACGAAAAAAGACTACCTCCATATAGGATCAACGATAGGCTGTGAAGGGACATGGCGTTCTAAGACATCAGAAGTAGCTATTTGAGAGGTTTTAAGAGATTCAATCTCCTCATCAAGACTGGTCCCATCTTTCAGATCCAGTCGGAACTCTTGTCCAAGCTTCAGATCTTTCTCACAATTCTTACCACCATGTGTCTTCATGCATTGAAGAGAAGAGCTAACATCCACAGCACCTTCATTCAAATTGGCTCCATCTTTCAGACGGAGTCCTGATTCTTGTCCAAGTTTCTGACCTTCTTCGCATTTCTCACCACAATGGATGTCACGGAGTTTAGGATACCCCTGTCCATGCTTCTGACCTTTTTTGCAGATCTCACCACGATGTGTCTCATTCAGTCGAAGGGCAGGAATACTATCACATATTCTCACATCCGTTTCAACCACAGAGACACTGATGTCCCTTTTCTTCTTCTTCTTCTTCTTCTTTTCAAATTTCGCACTATCCTTCAATCCTTGGATGTTGTTAGTATTCTTATTTAACCCTATTCTAGACTGGACTGCTTGCTTATTTTCTGAATCAACAGAATGCCTTACTCTAGGAGGGAAAGGGCTAGGTAAGTTGATAGTATATAGCTTCTTTCCAACCTTTGGTTCACAATCGTCACAAAACCAAGTAACATATTCATCAAAAGTTGCTGGCAGTACATCCAAGCAATAGCTGGGGAAACCCAAAAGAAAACTTAGTCAAAAAATAGCCCTTAACGAATAGAAAAATTACAATCACATGAAATCTGTTCTCTTGAATATAGAGCTTCACCCATTTTAAGTTGTTTTTTTGAATGTAGTCATAGCATTTAAAACAAGCCAAATGATTATTTTTATGAGTAATAAGAAACAAGTCCAATCAAAACAGGAATCCACGGAGCAATACAACTTTGCTCTTTGTCATGCTATTTATATTTCCTATGTGTTCAAACAATTAATACCGCGGCAGTGGAGCACCCATTTCATATTCTACAGAAATACTGTCTATTACCGTCATACGTGTATGCAGACACCCTCTAGAGCATAAACACACGTGCACACATATTGCAAATGACTCATATCAACACCCATCACAAAAAAACGCAACAAGTCATACCGATGCTCAGCAGAAACCTGGCATTTTGCACAGTAGATTAAAGCCACAGAGAAGCCTCTGTCACCACATTTCTGACAAATAGTCACCTACAGCAACAAAAGTAGACAGTTATTGGAGCATTGCCATCATATATCTACTTATAACTATAATACATCTACAGATAAGTAACACAACTTTTCATCTCTCTCTTTACCCCTACATATTGCGTGTGTGTGTGTGTGTGTGTGTGAGGCCCCAAAGCCCACACCAAAGACATGCATCATTACAACCCATCCTAACTATATTCCTTCAATGATAGTAGTCACAGCTGTAAAACTTCAAACTTAAAAGTTTATGTAACAAAAAATAGCACCAATACAAATGATGTATACAAGGAATGTGTGAACTGGAAACATAAAGTAAAGAGATTGTTGCTAAACCAGGATGGGGAATGGCGTTAGGGAATAAATGGTGACTGTTACATGATCCTTTTACATAAGGAACAAATGAACATATGACAAAATTCAATTTGGTATATCACATAAACAAAACCAATTATAATACTAAGTAAATGATGTGGTACATGGGAACTATGGACTTGGGGCAAAGGAATGATGATAAATAAGCTATTGCAGACCACACAGAGAGCAGCATTTGAGCAGAATGCTTAGAAACAATGATTATTTAATTGTATACAAACCTCCTCTTTTAACTATGATTAAGAGAGACCAACAACTGACAAATAAGGGTTAAGTCACTCATGAGATAGCCTGAACACACAAGTGAACTCGATGTAAATATGTCTAAGACCAGATGAAAAAAAAAATCAGATATCAGTTCTTAGTCGTAATCAAAGAGCACCAGTAACCAGTGGCTAATGTACAATGGTTCCGTCAAAGGAGCAGTGAGAATTATACAAGGAACAAGGCATGAATTGAAATCGCAAAAAACATGAGTTTTTCTACTTCGAAGCTGGTGTGCAAAAGCACACCCTCCATTTTATTGACATGGCAAGACTTGATTTGTAAGAAATTTTAATTTTAGGTTTTTCTAGCAAATCAAGTATTACCATGTCAATAAAATGGAAGGTGTGCCAGCTTCCAAACAGAATTTTTCAAAAGACATACATGGTAATCAAAAGACGTACTAAAACCATGCGTGGACAAAGTAATGAAAATGACATGTGCATAAAACAAACATAACCTACGTCCTCTAGTGAAGACTCCATATCCTTGTTCCAAACTTCCAAGTCATACAAAGAGCCACGGTTTACCTCTGCTCCAGCATACATGTTCTAATTCTGAGGTTCCCTCACACTGATACAAAGAAACCTACACGTACAACTGAGATATATAATTTTCTTTGAATGCAGAGTCAGGCCCCCTCGTATTGGAACAACTCAAAACCACGAAATCCTAACAAGCTATTAATCCAAATACAAAGCTTGCATTGAATTGATAATTATTTAGGGTACAAATTCTTCTCTCTCCCGTCTTCTGAGAAGGAAGAGGTGGAGTGAATAGTCTTGGCTTACTCTATGTGAGGGTAGGAGTGATAAGTCAATAGGCTGCTAGGACGAGGGTTAATGGAGGGACTGGAGGAAGTATGGGATCAGTTCCATTTGTCTGAAGAGGAAAACTCTTCGGTTAATCTGAATGAAGGCTTATCACAGGAAGTATTATGTAAGGGAGAAAGGCGTCTGGTGGGAAAGATTTGTGCTGATCGAAACCATTGGGCAGGAAGTTCTCCGAACAACAATGGCAAATGGAAATTGAGCAAATCAGCGTTTCAAAGAAATCAAGCGCAATTTATTCAGTATTACGTTCACGACCATAGTAGACAAGGAGACATGGAGGGCAGACCATGGCTGTTCGATACTTATTGGTGCTAGAACCGTTTGATGGGTTCTCCCAGCCTCATCTATTGAATTTCACAATAGAGGCATTTTGGGTTCAATTTCATAACCTTCCTCTGGTTTGTATGAACCGTGACAGCGGGATTCTCATTGGAAAATCTGTAGGAAACATACTGGAAGTTGACGTGCAGGGGGATGGGGTAAATTCCTAAGAGTGAAAATAGAAACTGATCTGACAAAAGCCCTGGCCAGAGTAAGAACTGTGAATTTGCAAGTGAAGGGAGTTGGGTCCCAGTGAAATATGAAAAACTCCCTCGAATGAGCTTCAATTGTGGTTGTGTAATACACCAAGCTCAGGGCTGCGAAAAAATGGGTAAAAAAAAATGAGCAGAGGGGCAGAACAACAATTTGGTCTATGGTTGAGAGCAGAACCGATTAGGAAGAAGACTTTCTTTAAATCGAAGGAACCGGAAGAAGGTGATCAAACTGATACAGCCCATCAGAAGGAGTGGAACAAAAGGGGAGCAACCCAAAAACCAGGCCAGGCACGGCGGTGGCCGATGACTCAATCAGTGGGCCCGTTTTAGGGAAGAGCAAGATTGAAGGCTTTCCCCAAGGGAAATCAATTGGTGAAAAGGAAAGAATTGACCACAAGGAATCAGTGGACGAATCTGTAGATTCTGATGCAGGTGTGGCACTTATGGAAGGTCGAGAAAAGATATTCTCGGGGAGGAAATTGAGGGAATCTGTAGCGATTTTTCGAGATAATATAGGCAGGAGTGAAGGAGGAGGTGATGGAAGTGGGGGTCAAACAGAATCCAGTTTCCTAACAGCAAAGCCTGGTCTGCCAACTAGGCCCATCCAGGAAAGCAATATGAAGGAAGCGGAGAGAGGAAAGACCAGTTGGAAAAGAAGTGCCAGCAACAAAGGCAACTCCTCTGAACCTGTTCTACGTAGTCTATCCAAAAAATCACAAAGCTTGTAAATCTCACAACTCAAGCTATCAAATTCAAACCCTAGTTTGTATACCAACCCAGAAATTAATCATAAATATCATTCATTTCCACCAAACCCATTTCAGACATAGCAAATATATCCCCAACAACTTCACAAAAAGTTAATTTTACAAAGGAAAAAAACTAACATTCAAAAAAGGAAGAAAAATTAACATTCAGTAACTGAAAACAAGCGAAAAGATTCCAATTATAGAAGTGAAAAATGCAAACCATTGTGGAGAGAGTTTCAATGTTCCAACCCGTAATGCTGTCAACTTTCTACGAGAGTGAAAAATATGTGGGAATGGCATTAACCCTAAAAGAAAGATATAAAGAGCAGTGAGTTTAGGATTGTTTCGACTTGAGAGGAGTGTGGTGCATGCGAGCGAGATTGCTAACTAATAACGGGTGCGCCGTGTGCGCGACCAAATTATACGTTCAGCTTGCAACCGACAACTTTATGACTGAAAAGAAAACTTTTGAGAAAAGCAGAGACTTTCATTGATTTCATCTGTCCTGCTGATATAACAAAACAGAGAAATAATATAAAAGCTATAGATGTAAAGTTTGATTAGGACTCTGGATGATTGTTGATGAGTTTGAATAGGATTGAAGTGACTTGGGAATTTTGAATTATAATTATCTCATTTTATTATAATTTAAATTTTAAAAAAATTAAAATATATAAAATGTCGAGAATAAATTGAATATACAAAATAATATTTTTCATATTATATATATACAGATACCGAGGCCAAACACGACTCCTTCCTCCACTCCCACGTGAATGCACATTTTTTTTCTACACCCATGAATCTCTCATTCCTTTATCCCACTCCCACTATAATTTATTAAAATTCCTACCCACTACTCCGACTTACTTCTCCAATCACTTGTTCATGGCGTCTTCCCCTCTCTAGAGCTTTCACAATTATAATTTATTTTTACACATGGATTATACCGTGACCCAACCCGTGTGCACCATAAGGAACTTTTTGGCCAGCGTCCACCTCGCGTAAAACACTCGCACCACCGTGAAAAAAAAAACTTACCTCCGCATCCCACGGGTTACGTAAACCACCACCTCACATCACAACAGCCCACGCGAAACCGAGAGCCACCGTGAACCCCTGAACCACCATGCACGGCTGCTCTTCCACAGGTAAGCCGCTGCACCACCGTGGGACAGTCCCACTACTGCTACAGCTCAGCCGAGGCCATGCCATGGAGAAGCACGGTTTCACAACCAGTGCCTCCAGGTTCTCTCCAACGAGCTCAGGTGCAGCACCGGGGTCGCCGTTTTCCTCAGCCATAAAGCCACCGTGCAACGTCGACAACCGCCACCACGCTGCCCTGCACCTCCATGCCCAGCCACCGATAAGCCTTGGGACTTGAAGAACTCTGTTTTTATACACCGAAACAGAGTGATTGTTTTGCCACCGTGAGCCACCAAGCCACCCTCACTCCTCCTCGCCTCAGCCATGAGCCACCCAGTTGCACCACCCCGCGGAATCAACAACAGGAAGCGACGCCAGAAGCCTCCCACAAGCACAGATCCGCCGCACGATTCTCTATCGGTAGACCCGAGTTTCTTTTCGTCCCTATCTCCCTCACGGTTACTCTCTCTCTTTCACCGTCTCTCTGTCTCTCTCCATCTCTCCCAGTGCCCAGCCGCCGAGCTCATCACCGTCGACCGCGCCCAGCCACCTGCCGCTGCTTCTGCTTCTGCTTCTCTTGGTGAGTCCGTCGTGTTGGCGTGAGTCATGTAATTAGCCAGCTATGGAAATATGAGATTTAGGAATCCCTTCACTCAAGGGTCAAACATAATTGTAGCCGTAGATATTGTATAGACGAAGAATAGCTTCCAAAAATAGTTTCTTGTATCTCTATATCTTGTACTCTGTTTTATGGAATAAACATATTGAACAATTCCGTTTGACATGGTATTAGAGCGTGATCTTGGGTTCCCAGTTTCCTGATCGAGCAGGGATCCAATTTTTTGCTCGGCATCCAGGCTGACTCTACCGAAACTCTCCTTGATAATATAACATCCAAAATGACGGAGGTCTTGACAAGAGCCCAAAGCTCCTCATCACCCATCACTGATTCTCCGATGGTTTCAATTAGCATTAGGTTAGATGGTTCCAACTATGGATTATGGTCCCAGGTTGTCGAGATTTACATCGCCGGAAAAGACAACTGGGATATATCAATGGCGACTACCCTCCACCACCAAAAACTGACCCCTCCTTTCATAAGTGGTGTACTGAGAATGCCATGGTGAAAGGATGGTTGATCAGCTCCATAGACTATTCCTTCGTCGTGAATTTTATTCGCTACCCAACAGCTAAGCAAGTATGGGACTCTGCTGCCACGACATACTTTGATGGAACCGATACCTCAAAGGTATACGATCTCAGACGTCGTGTATCTCGGATGAAACAAGCAGGCGGATCTATAGAAAAATACTATAACGATCTACAGGGTTTGTGGCGAGAAATTGACTTTCGTCGTCCGAATCTGCAAAAGACATACAAACCTACAACTCAATCCTACAGGAGGAGCAGGTGTATATTTTTCTTGATGGACTAGATGATCGACTGGATCATGTTCGGAGCGATGTTCTACACCTAAAACCTTTCCCTTCAGTTGAGCAGGCCTATGCTCATGTTCGAAGAGAAGATTTTCGACAGTCTATGATGGTGTCGGGAGTGGAGGCAGTGGCTAGTGGCGTTGTTATGGCCATCAAAGGCGTGAAATCTGGTCAGTCACAAACCTGGCTGAAGTCTGGACCATCCTCACGATCGAAGGGTTATTCCGATGGGAATAAGTGCACTCATTGTGGGAGTACCAAACATACCAGGGACACTTGCTTCAAACTACATGGCTACCCAGACTAGTGGCATGAATTACAAGCCCACAAGAAACGTGATGCTCCTATGACTGAAGACATCTCGGGTTGCGCAGCAATGGCCACTGTTGACTCTCAACTCTCCCTTATTCCCGTGGCAGAACTTCCCACCTCAATTCTAGATCAATGTAATTGTGGTCAAGTTTTTTGTTGGTCTACTACTCGGAATGACGGCGCCTGGATTATCGACTCCAGGGCAACGGACCATATGACATTTGATCCAAATGACTTTGCCAACACAACTCAGCCAAGGAAGACCTGCATTGCAAATGCCAATGGGGCCACTTACCCAGTCACAAGGGCTGGAACCGTACCTCTGTCTCCATCCCTCTCCTTAGCTCACACCCTTCTTGTTCCCTCTCTCTCCAATAAGTTGATGTATGTGAGTCAAGTTACTGAAGAGCTTAATTGTGTTGTATTGATGTACTCTACTTTTTGTCTTCTCTAAGATGTTCTCAGCAAGGAGATTATTGGGCGTAGTACTAAGAGGGGGGGACTATATTACTTGGATGATTTCGATCCGGGCAAAGCAAATAATGTGCACCATCATACCAGTAGCAACGAACGGCAAATATGGCTATGGCATAGGCATTTGGGTCACCCATCCTTTGGCTATCTCCGGCATCTACTCCCAGCCTTAGTTTCTGGTTTGCAGGCTATAGATTTTAAATGTGATACATGTATCAAGGCTAAAAGCCACCGAATTTCTTACCCAGTTAGCTTTAATAAAACTAATACTCCATTTGCCTTGATACACTTTGATGTGTGGGGACCATCCCCGACAACTACTTCCTCGGGTTACCGTTGGTTTGTAATTTTTGTCGACGATTGCACTTGAATGACATGGCTCTACCAATTGAAAACCAAAGATGAAGTTTTCATTGTTTTTCATGCCATTATTCAGACTTAATTCTCTTCTAAGATAAAAATTCTTCGTTCCGATAATGGTGGTGAATTCATCAACCGAAAATTTCAGGCCTATTTCCACAACATGGTCTCCTCCATGAGACCTCATGCTCTCAAACACCCCAACAAAATGGTGTTGCCGAGTGAAAAAATAGGCACATTCTAGAAACATCTCGGTTCTACTCCTTGGAGCAGTGGTGCCGAGTTGCCATTGGGGGGATGCTATGGTTACTGCAGTGTATTTAATCAACCGTATGCCCTCTAAAATTCTACACTTTAAACACCCCTACAAATCCTCTCTACTCATATATCCCTACCTTCCATATTGATGCTCCCTCCTAGAATATTCTGGGTGTGTTGCCTTTGTCCATCTCCACAAGAATCAACGTACCAAATTTGATCCATGTGCTGTTAGGTGCTTATTTTTGGGATATGGTTTACATAAAAAAGGCTTCCGGTGCTATGATCCCACTACTAACCGAACTTATGTCACCATGGATGTTACGTTCCTTGAGTTCGAGAATTTTTATTCTTCACTGGTACCCAATTCTTCCCTTCAGGGGGAGACTCGAGTGGAAGAGCTGAATTGGTTGATGGCTCCCGCGGGTGAGCATGGAACTAGGAATAGAGAAACTAAACTACATGGTGTATCACCAAAAAAAGAAGAACCTGAAAAAGAAGAGGCCGAAAATGGAGAACCAGTAAATGAATATGCAGAATTGACAAATAAAGAAGCTGAAAATGCAGAACTAGAAAATACAGAGTCCTCTCGGTCCCCTCACTTCTTAGTACCTGAAGGCCCTCCTCCTCCTGAGAATGTTCCTGAGGTAAGTACTCCTACTGCACCTTTACATGCTTAGATTCTTCTACTGGTTATGTGTTGAAATCGTGGAAAGTCACCAAATAGATACTCTCCATATGAGGAAGAAAGAAAGTCCAGATATCCAATTGCAAATTATGTATCTACTCAAGGTCTGTCCAAACCTCTCAAGACTTTCACTCTAACCCTAACCTCTTGCCATATTCCCAGTAACGTTGAGGAGGCGTTATCTGATCCAAAATGGGCACAAGCAATGCAAGAAGAACTAGAAGCCTTGAAGAAAAACAATACCTGGAAATTAGTCCCAGTACCAGAGGGAAAAAAAATAGTGGGGTGCAAATGGGTGTTCTCTATAAAATATAAAGCTGATGGATCGATTGACCGATACAAAGCGAGACTTGTGGCGAAGGGTTTTACTCAAACGTATGGCATAGACTACTTAGAGACCTTCTCACCAGTAGCAAAACTGAATACTATTAGAGTCTTATTATCTCTTGCAGCAAATTTGGACTGGCCACTACATCAACTCAACGTGAAAAATGCTGCTTTCCTTCACAGCGACATTGACGAGGAAGTATACATGGATATTCCACCAGGATGTACAGGATTGACTAAGACCAGAACTATTTGTAAATTGGAGAAGGCATTGTATGGACTAAAATAGTCACCGCAAGCATGGTTTGGTAGATTCAGTTCAGCCATGAGAAAGTATGGCTATCGCCAAAGTAACTCTGACCATACTCTTTTCCTAAAACATCGACAAAACAAAGTGACAGCATTAATAATCTATGTGGATGATATGATAATTACGGGGGATGATGCCGAGGAGTGCTCGAAGCTACAAGAACAATTGTCTACTCAGTTTGAAATGAAGAACTTGGGAGGGCTTAAGTATTTTTTGGGAATAGAGGTGGCAAGATAAAAAAATGGCATATTCCTTTCTCAACAAAAATATGTATTAAACTTATTGATGGAAGTAGGAATGCTAGAGTGTAAACCCGTGGATACGCTGATTGTGCAGAACCATAGACTTGGGGAATATTCAGACCAAGTGCCAGCCGATAGGATGAGGTATCAAAGACTAGTGGAGAAGCTCATTTACTTATCTCATACTCGCCCAGACATTGCTTACGCCGTAAGTGTAGTAAGCCAATTTATGCATAGTCCGAGTGAAAACCATATGGGTGCTGTAATTCAAGTCCTCCGCTATCTAAAGTCATCACTAGGAAAATGACTAATGTTCTCCAAGAATGACCATCTGAATATTGAAGGGTACATGGATGCGGATTGGCCAGGGACTATCTTGGATAGAAAATCTACCTCAGGCTACTTTACAATCGTGGGAGGAAACTTAGTTACATGGAGGAGTAAAAAGTAGAAGGTGGAGGCACTGTCCAGCGCTGAAGCTGAGTTCAAAGGCATGGCAAAAGGATTGTGTGAGCTTCTTTGGCTTAGAAGTTTGCTAACAGAGGTCGGTTTTCCTCCTGGTTCCACAATGAACTTATTCTGTGATAACAAGGCTGCTATCGACATATCTCACAACCCAATTCAACATGATCACACCAAGCATGTAGAGGTGGATAGACATTTTATCAAACAAAACCTGGAAGAGAAGATCATTCAGTTTCCATTTGTTAATCTGAAGATCAGTTGGCTGACATCCTTACTAAGGCAGTTTCCAGTAGAAGTTTTTATGACTCACTTGACAAGTTAGGCATTAGCGATATTTATGCACCAACTTGAGGGGTAGTGTTGGCGTGAGTCATGTAATTAGCCAGCCATGGAAATATGAGATTTAGGAATCCCTTCAATCAAGGGTCAAAGATAATTGTAGCCGTAGATATTGTATAGACGAAGAATAGCTTCCAAAAATAGTTTCTTGTATCTCTATATCTTGTACTCTGTTTTATGGAATAAACATATTGAACAATTCCGTTTGACACGTCGCACAACTACTGTTTTCCAATTATACAAATCCACAAAGTTGGCTTTTGCGTAAAGCACATGCATACCTTTAAGTTATTTTAATTAGATTTTTTAAGTAGCAAATAATTCAGATTTTATATCTAGTAAGAGAAGAAGTGGTTATTAGTGAATTTGAGAATTACTGATACCTAGGGTTAAGAGAATTTTAAATTTTGAGAAATTAAATTAGGAAGATCTTTTTAGCATTTGAGGTATAAATATTGAAGTACGTGAATGTGCTTAGATGTTAAACTGAGTCTAATACTATTTATGAAAAAGTTTTATTGTTAAATAATTGCATAGTTGACGACTAACTAATTGATCTGTGTTTTAAGTTTCAAGAACATTTGGATAATTTCAAAATAATTTTTTGAGGTGTCCATATATATTTATAATAAAAAATTATAATCCACATCAAATATATTTATAAGTTTTGATACATTTAAGTTATTTTTTTGAAAAGTGGCAGTTAAAAAGTATGCCAAAAATAAATATTTATATAATAAGTTAGATTTTATTTATAATAAAAATAATTTTATAATTTGATGAACTACATTAAAATTATTTTAATTTATAAGTTTTTTTTTATAAAATTTATTTATGACTAAATCATTTCTATGTATTAATAACTTTTAAAATTTCAACTGAAATCTAAAGTTTTGAGTTTTTAATTTAAAACAGCAAATGTTAACATTGTGTGAAGAGAGTTCTATAATTGTCACCAGAAAAGTCGGTATTATTTCGGATACAAATTCAATCTGTGGAGAGAATATAGAATTTTAGGACGGCACTGAGTATCCAATTTGAATCATTGGTTTATCTTTCCTCAACACAATGCCATAGAGAGAGACTTTTTGAAGTCGAGTTTCGAACAGAGGTGAGTTGCAGAGTAAAATGGCATGCCAAATAACTTGCCTATGAGAACAGAAAAACAAAATGGAATCGTAAAAAAAATATCTTTAAAATACCCAATAGAGATCAGAAGATCTTGTTCTGTTGTCTGTGATATCCATCATCCAAAAGCATATCCTAATGATTCAAATGAGTCTGTCTTAAATCATCAAGAGAACAATTGGCTTCAGAAAAACTATAAAAGAATTCTAAGCTAGTCCTTGCTCAGATGGCTCTTTGGGGTCATCCATGGCATATCATCAATGTCTTCACCAAATACATCTTCAGGCAAAACAGGTCGAATTCTAATTCTGGGTTTCCTTGTTGGCAACAATGGAAGTGGTGCTTCACCTCTGAGAATCCTTGCAGCTTCCTTCACCGGTGACCGCTTTTCGGGGTCTGGATGCACACAAGAAAGTCCCACTATTAACATCCTCTCCATCTTCACCTCATCAAACTTACCCATCAACTTGGGATCAGCAGCCTCATTAAGTTTCCCCTTTTCCCACAAGTCCCAAACCCAATCAACAAGCACTGTTCCATCATCATCAACAGGCTTTCTCCCTGTTGCTACCTCCAGCACCACAACACCAAAGCTATAAACATCAGTTTTCTTAGTTGGGACCCCAGAATAGACATACTCAGGAGCCAGATATCCCATTGTTCCTGCTGGTATAGTTGCTTCCCTCGTCACAGAACTATGTTCATAAACTGCTGCCAAACCAAAATCTCCGAGTTTGGCATTGAACTCAGCATCAAGCATTATGTTGCAAGTCTTGACATCTCTGTGAATTATTTGCCTCTCGCATTCATCGTGCAGATAAGTAAGAGCAGAGGCGACTCCTAGAACTATATTCAGTCTTTGCTGCCATGACAGATGGATTGCTGAATTTGAGTGTTTGTGGAGGATTTTGTTGAGGCTTCCATTGGGTAAGTACTCATAAACCAGGACTAGCTCACTTCTCTCGCAGCACCATCCTTGAAGTCGAACCAAATTCTTGTGCCTTAAGCAACCCATCATTGTTGCAAACTCAGTAGTGAAAGGATTGCGCATACAATCAATCTCATTGCCCCTATCAAATCTTTTAACAGCCACCTCTCCCCAAGATGGAAGAGACCCTTTATAAACTGTAGCCGATGCCCCTTCTCCAATAATTCTGCTTCGATTAAACGCCATTGTAGCTGCCTTTATCTCGGAAAGTGACAACCTTTCCGGTGCTCTATTCGTCTGATATCTACAAGTTGGGCCTTCTTTGCTTTTTCTGATATGGAGTCTTCTGCTCTTTATCAAGAAAAAAAAGACTACAGCAAAAATTGCAGATGCGGAGAAGAGAAATGCAGCTAATCCTCCCAATCCGTAAGCTAGCTCTTCTACTTTCTTTCTTCTTGCATGATCATCCACAGAGATGCTTGCATTTGTGATGCTTTGTTCCTCAGAAAAGCAAACGAAACAGTCCCCTTCTTCCAGAGTATCCATCGTAATCATAGAGGGGAGAGACCAAAAAGTTTTGAACCGCCAATTATCAATTAGGTGAATTGAAGAGCCCTGGCCATTAGAAGCAGAGAACCCAACATGCATGAACTCCTTGAATTGGTTGGAGAGGTCAATCTGGGAAATGAGAATGGGACTTGAAGGCCTAATCTGCGAGTACCCAAGCCATACTCGGATCATTTTGGTGGCCTCTCTGTACTCAATCCAAGCCGTAATCTGCCTCCCGCTTTTCAAATCAATCCCCCTCGAAGAGACATCGACTGAAACGAAAGATATGATCGTGCTGACATCGATTCCGGCATGATTCCCACTGATGTCTCCGAGGGAAGGATCATAACTTGTATCAAATTCCACAGCGAAAAAGGGGTCCTCTGCTATTAAGGCATCCTCCGGAAGACCCATAGAGCCACGAGAAGCGCTAGAATATTCGGTATTGGCTGTTATCAAAAACGCAATCCCATCTCCGGAAGGGCAAAGTGGAGAAGGTACGATGGAGAAGGAGAAACGGCACGAGAAAGATGCAGTGGAGTTGGTCTCAGAATCAAGAAAACGAACTGGGTGGACGTAGAAAGCTCTTCCAACCCCAGAAGAAGAAGCGGAAGAGACGCAGCTGGATTCTTGGGTGAGACTAATGGCATTGTTTCCGAAGTAGGCGTCACCAGAGAGCGTGACATTATTAGCAAGCGATGAAGGAAGAGAGTTTGAAGATAAATTGAAGTTCAAGAACAGAAAGAAATGGGCCCAGAAGAAGAGAAAAGAAGAACGCATCCTAGCGTAGTGAACAGAGAGATATTACCAACGCAGAAACAGAGACGATGAAAGCAGATAAATCTTGGGTTGGGTTAGATTTTCTTGCCTGTGCTGATAACTTGATCTACTACATTTGATTCAGTCACGGTGAGTCTTTGTATCTCTCGGAAGTGCAACAGGTCGTTTCCACTTCTAAGCTTGAAACAGAGACTTGGGAGGGAATATAATCAATCAAAAGGAGGAAGGAGTGATTGGAGGCGCCAAATCCGATTATCTAGGAGGAGTATGGTACATAGACAGTGAAGTCAATCATAGGTTTTGGACGGTCCTAATCACGTTAAAGAGAAATTGATGGTAATGATGACTAAACGAAACTATCATATTTTTGGGCCTACCAAATTTTAAAATTTATCTCTAAATTAAATTATGTCACATAAATAGTGTAAAACTCTCTAAATAGAACTATTATTACATATTATACGAGTAAGATCTGGTAGAGTTTGTGCAAGAGTTTTGGTCACAAACTTGGGAGGATTTCACTGAAATTTTTATCGGTACTAGGTTGAAACATAGTACTACAAGTTGAGCCCTTTTGCCAAAGGAAGTACATGAACCAGCGTTTTCCTTTTACTCAATGACTCTCTCTCTCTCTCTCTCTCTCTCTCTCTCTCTCCACAGCCCAAACCCCTGAAAACAGCCCCAACCTCCTGCTACCGGAGGAAGGAAGAAGCCAGAATATGGGACCAGACCATTGTCATGATATCATTGCCCTTTTGTTAATTGTAATTTAATGCACTAGATTGGTTGTGATGACAACTTTGTTGGAGCCCCCCAGCCCCCTTTTATATCTCTCCTTTTAGATTAATGGAATGTTTACTAAAACAGAAATATCTCTCCATCAGTTACTGTGATTTGTGTGCTGAAATCCAATCTATAAGTTTAGATTATTTCAATAAAACCATTTTCTGTAGAGGTTCATATCCATTTATTTGAGCAGTGTTATAGTTCACCCTGTTTGGATGCAGAAACACTTTCAACTCATCTCATCATTATAAAATTTTCAAATTCTCATACAAAATATAATAAACAATTCAATTTTTTCAAATTTTAAAATAATAATAATATTAAAAATTAATATTATAATAATATTTTATTCAACTCATCTAAAACCATCTCATCTCATCTTATCTCACTATCCAAACGATACCAAAATCAGATACTCAAAAGTTTTTGAAATTTGGATACATCGAGTCCGACTGCTAACACACACAGATGAGTGTAAGTTCAATCAAATGTTTGTCTTTATTTCAGGTCTCTTCTCTACTTCTGGCCCTCACATTAATCTAATATGTTTGGTAGGATCCAGACCATGCAAGAAAGCGAGAAACCATAAATCTAAATCAAATCCCCAATTTCAAACCCCATCAAATCGAGCAAGTGCCCACCAATTGTGGGTCTCCTGTTCAATTGGTCACCAAGCTACCCCCCACCCCACCAAAAGTTGAAAAAACTAGCAAGACCTTAAGAAGCAATCAAGACAATGTTCGCATCCATTGGTTCAGACAATCTATGAAAACTTTCTATTTAATCAATGTTGCCTATATTAATGAGCCATAGAGAAAGACCCAATGAAAGTATTCAGCAGCCTTATATGATATCAAACAAAGCTCAAGCACGGTGCTTGGAATAGTAGAAGTTCCACTATCACAAGCTTTCTGGAGAACAAAGAGGTACCAATTTCTCCATGGCTCACAACAATTGAACTTTGACAAGACCATGTGATGAATACATGTAACCATCCAGATTTATTCTATATGAACCAGGGACCTCGCAAACATATATGTTTTCAAGGGCTAGAATCAAACCACAGACCATCCTTCGATTTGCATCTGAAATCACTTTTTGTATAAGAATTTTATTAATATGAATAAAAGACTAGGCGAAACCTGAGTACACATACAAGAGTAAGCACCTAGCTAGAGCAACATATGAAGTCACTTTATTCTATCTTTGTAACGTGGATCTCCTTGGATGCAAACACGAGGATCTAGTATCCGACTTCTCACTTTCAATCATCACAAAAATAAATAGTTTGATATATCTCTTACTCTTAAAAAAATACGCAGGACATCTTTATCCTAAGCTTGTCATAATATCATTTGCTGATAGTGAATCCCAAACAACATACCAACTAAAGAACTCCAATCAAGTGCATCCAAAATAAAAAGCTATTAGTCCTCTATAATATTTAGAATTCACATTCCATGAACCCTCTCCCCGGACTCCCCCATTCACCATTGAAGATGCAGCAAGTTAAAGGAAATAATCAGTTGTAGCTTCTGCTACAAATGGCTACAAGAGGAGCACAACAGAACCAACTGAAGGAAACAGAAATTAGATGAAATTGGGATTAGCATATATTATTAAACCAGTCAAGCCATAAACCTTCCACACTAGAAAATAATAACTTCATTTAATAGTGAGATATCTATAGGTATACCATTATAATTTCTATGATTAACAATTTTCATTGTGTTTAACCAGTTATGTCATCTCCCATGCTTCTGCGACATAAGAAGCCCTTCATATCATGTGGCATTGATCTATGGTGTGTCTATCAGCAACAAACCATTCAAAATATATAAAACGAAAAATGGGAACTATACGAAGGAAACAGAGAACAATTCAGGTGCCTTACGCATAAGAATGCCCAAGCAAAGCTCAAATATATATCAAAGAACCTCAACAAAGGAAAGTCAATACGAAGGAAAATATATCACCAAAAACATGAGGTATGACAGTAGAGCAGAGTAGGGAGATAATCCAATCTAATCCACCAAATCAAGCAGGAGCAACAGACACCTCGCGCAGCTCCTTCCTTCTGAGATACTGCTGCAACACAGCAAGCCTAGCCGTCTCGAATGCAAAGTATCCCAAAGCCGAGAAACACGCACTATGAACAACTCTAGGCCCCATTCCTCTAGTCAGCCCAACCCACCCCTCCTCCTTCAGTATCTGCTTCACCGTGCCGGCAACCCCTTTATACATTGCCGTGGCAACTTTATTCGCAGCCTCCCCATGAAGCTGAGTCATCAACCTTGTCTTCACCACGTCAAGCGGCGTCGTAATAGACGCGGATATCGCTCCGGCCAGTGCCCCGCAACACACGCTTTGAATGGGCTCCAGGTGAGTCTTGCTCGTCCTTTGCAGCACCGCAGCTTTTAAGTACTCAAACGAAGAGTAGCTCAGCACCCCAGCAGGCAAATTCCTCAACAATGTCGCAGAGTAACCTGCATACAAACCCAGCACACCGTCTTTCTCCAAAATCCTTAACAAGACCTCCCAAGACCGCCCCTTTGCCCCGGCCTGCATTCGCTGCGTGATCAACTCCTTGGGCACCATTATCGCCGACGAAACGATATTCCCCATCGCCCCGGCAGTCGGGGGAATAAGCACGGATGGGTACCGATCGAAACCACCTAAGATCGACTTCCCCAGCTCGCAGGTACCGAAGTATACAGCGGAAGATGCTGTTGAGCCGACAATAACAGCGGACACGCCGCTGTAGAAGCCGAGGATCCCTTTAGTCTGGAAGGTCTTGACGATGGCGTCGAAGGTGTTGGCGTAGAGTTGGGACGCGCCTTTGGTCTGGAGCTTGGTTTTGATAGTGTCAAGTGGGTGGAGACAGACGTAGGTGAAAGCTCCGGCAATGCCACCACCAGCAGCGCCGATGAGGGCGCGCTCGAGGACGGAGAGGCTCTTGAGAAGGGTCTTTTGCGGTTTGAGCGAGATGGGTTTTAAGGAAGTGGAGGCGAAGGAGAGGTAGGTAGTTGAATTGGCGTGATTGAGAGTCGATTTGCGTGGTTTTCGTCGGGAGAGGGATTTGGGTTTTGAGATTGGGTTTGCAGGGGCTGTGAGAGCGGTGGTGAGGTGGGTGAAGAGGGAAGCGAAATCAGGTGGTGGGTGGGGCTTGGAGGTTTGGTGGGGGAGGCCAAGGGAGGCCGAGAGTCGGGTGTCCATGGGAAAGCTATTTGCTTTGCCCTCTGGTCCCCTGCTTTTCGTACCTGAGCTTTTCAATCTAGGGAAAATGGAGGCGGAGAAATGTCGAGGGACGATCAGAAACGGTACATTCTGATCTGGAAGACAAAAGGAAACGGCACCGTTCTCATTCAAAAGAGCCTTGATATTTTTTTCCCATTTCACCGTCTAATATTTATAATTTTTTAAAAATTTTTTGTAAAATATATTAAACAATTTAACTTTTCAAATCATAAAATAAAAATTATATTCTAATAATATTTTATTCAACTTTTAACTTTTATCCCATCTATATAAACAAACGAGATCTTAAGCATCTAATTTTTTTTTTTCTTTATATTAGGAAACCTCTCCTGGACAGGACCATTCAAATCCACTCCTGCAGAGTTAACTATAGTCTCATGCACCGCACCTCGAAAGTCTCCCTATACGAAACTGATTATTTACACACATGAAATACTGAACCTTAGACCTTGAAAGAAGTGATACCTCATGACCGAGACCTTTACCACTTGGGCCAACCCTTGCATAAACTAACACAACATGACATGAAATAGATGGTAGCACTGTTCATCATGGTTCCAGCCCGGGAACTCGGGTATACCCGGGCTGGAACCCGGACCGGGTTGGCCAGGGTCAGATTCAGGCCGAAACCCGGGTGAATCTGGGTTTTTGAAACCTGGAATTCCGGGTTCCCGGTTTTTTTTTTTTTTTCTTTTTTCAGCATTGGGCATAGTGAATTTGATATCCATATTCGATATTCATAAAAACTGTCTTCGAAGGGAAACTAGCGATCATTATCTTTCACACTCTACAATACTATGATTCGGAAATGGAAAAATCACCATTACATTCGATCTCAAATAACCACACTATGCCAGAACCTCCTAAATTATTGATTTTCCATTACAAAAGTTTCACTGTATGTTCAGAAGTGACAAATTTGCCCACAAATTCTATGTGACTCCTCAAGTTATTTGATGGAACACTTGGAGAGATCATCTGCAACCTCTGCTGAATTTTGTACCGCGCTATCTGAATATAATGCACATGTCCTGCAGGTACAACCCTTTTATCAGACTAGACAAAGCAAAATATAGATAGTAGGCTGCCCCACAGAAGGATTTAGGAGGAAACATGAGAGACACCCCAAAAAGGGATTTTAGCAATGCACCAGGGTAATGATGCATGTTGCCTCTCAGGTGGAGCAACAGGATTGCCTTTTCCATAAGCAAATTGCTTCTTAAAATGGTCAACAACACTGCATGAGGGAAAAAACAATTTAATCGAATTATGTTCTAGAATCACCAACCAGAAAATAATTTAGCAGAATTCACATTCCATAGTAAATTCAATTTAGAAAAATCAAACAAAGCCAGGATGTTAAAGGTATGTGCATTCAAATTGTAAAAGTAGAACCAATGTATGTTTAGAAGCAATGATAATCATTTTCTAAACATCATAAATAGCTGTAGCCTCTAGATTACCTCAAAGCCAGTAATCACAAAAAAATCATAGTGGCTCAAATCATAGAATCACAATGGGAAAAATCATGCAATCACAGTTGCTCAAATCACAGAATCGCAATGGGTCAAAGCCAGTAACCACAGAAACCCAACTCAGACAACATAGCACAAAGACTTCATTGGAGTGTATGATAATCACAGAAATTACACAAAGCATAAATGAAAGAAGCTCACATAACTAAATTTCCCTAAATAACTTTCCAAATCTCTAACAAAATCTCACTTGGTGAAACCCTAGAGTCCTACACTAACGATTATAAACTCACCTAAATTATAAACTCAACTTTTACCAACACTGCCATATAAACCCACCTTATACACTGCCATATAAACCCAGATCAGGCCGAGTCCTAGACTAACGAGTGTGAACAATAATTTTTATCTTGGAACAACCAGATCATATATATGCAGAAATAATATTTTTCTCTCTTGGAAAGCCAAACCCAGAAATCCAATGTAAAGAGAGAGAGAGAGAGAGAGAGAGAGGGAGATAGAGAGAGAGAGAGACAGACAGACTCACGGGATCACGATGGAGGCAGGGACTTAAAGAAAGGCCGACGGCAACGGAGATGCGGCGACAGAGATGCGACGGCGGCAATGGGGTCACAGCGAGGAGGCACGAACTTAGGGTTTTGCTTTCTTTAGCAAGCATAACGAGAGAGAGAGAGAGAGAGAGAGAGAGAGAGAGAGAGAGAGAGAGAGAGAGAGAGAGAGAGAGAGAGAGAGAGAGAGAGAGAGAGAGAGAGAGAGGCAGACTTGGGAGTCGGGGGGTGGGTTTCTTTTTAGGAAGTGTAAGACCCGGGCACCAGGTTTAAAACCCAGCACCCGGGTATGTAACCCGTATCCGGACCGAATAGGTCCGGATTTTTCAACCTGGGTTCAGGATCGGGCCCCGAAAAAACCCGGCCCAGTTGAACAGTCTTAGTAGTTGGATAGGATCAACCTTAATTTGATCACGTTGAATTCGGTACAAAATTAAATTGGGATTAGGCCTGCAACCCGGCCCACCCAAGGCTATTTTGGGGCCGACCCAATGGCCAATCGGTCGAAAGCGACCCAACTCGACTCAGTTCATTCGGGTCGGATTAAAAATTGTCGATTTTGTTTTTCCTAAATATAAGCAAATAAAAAAGAAAAAAAAATATATCCTCCTTAATTTCTTTTTGTTTGTTTTGCAAAGAAAAAATCAAATATTCAGCAAACCAAGTCTCATTACACTCTAAAACTTCATCAGCATCAGCACAATCAAACGACCCTAGCTTTCTGCAAAAGATGTGGCTAAATGGAATCATAGTTTATAAGTTCAGAAATTCCACTACCAAAACCATCACTTTCTTTTCTCTTAACTTTCTCAACAATCAAACAAAATGGCAATTTCTAACTTTTCATAATTCAAACAAATATATGCATGATTGCTAAAAAAAACTGCGAAACCACATAAAGAGGCATACATACTAAAAACTTCATTTTTCTTTCCATTCACTCTACTTTTTCACCAACCAAACAAAACCAAGGTTCCCACTCACAGGAAACAAAGTCTTCCAGAACTCAAAATGGGTCTTGGGTGCCTCGGCTATCCTGGTGGCCCAAGAGATCAGCATCATGAGAGAACCAGAACCACGAGCAAGTGAGAGCGTCGAGGTCAGCCACGGTACGGGTATGCATTCAAAATCTTCTTGTTGTAGATATTGAACACCACGTTGCGAACCTTCTTGCTGTCCGCCGCATCGTAAGCCTCGCATTTGATCAGATCCCTCCTAGCTTTCAAACTCAGATTCCACAGTGGGGACTGGGAGAAAACTAGGCCTGACCACCACCACCGCC
>QEOT01006294.1:49358-74089 GCA_003123785.1 Pterocarya stenoptera
TAAATTTTAAATAAATAATATATCGATATATTGACTTGTAAAAAACACAAATCTTTTGACAATTATCTATAAAAGATCATTGAACATGCATGGTTCCATAAGTCTCTTATTTGCTTTTGAGATATAACCACAAGTTTTTTTAAACAGTTTTCAGATTCAAATTAGGTTGATGGCCTAATTTGGATATTGAGATATTCTCAAAATAATTATTTATTATTTTATTATAATTATTTATTATTATTTATTAATTTATTATTATTATTCACAAAATATTTAAAAATACTCTACTATCCAAACACAACAATGAAGTCTTAATTTTTAATTTCCATGTTTTTCACTTGCCTTGGTAATGGGATTGATCCTCGTGGCATTTAAGTAAGATAAATGTTTATATTTGTTGAAAGAAAATTATTACATGACTATGACATGCGGCTTGATATGACAAAAATGACTAATGATTGTATGATTTTGTACCTTTTTTCCCCACTTTTTTTTCCTACACTTCTCTCATTGTGTTTATTTATCAAGGCAAAAAATAAAAAATTCATATATACTTGTTTTTATGAAAAATGAAAAAGAAAAATATTATTCTTGATTATGAATTTAATTATCTTTAATTATATAAGCCATTTAAAACATACTACGATAATTTGTATGATTGAGATGAAAAAATAAAAATAAAGAATAAACTTATTAACATCTTTTATTCTTTAGAGATGAATTAACTCCAATCCTTTACCAACTTTGAGTTTGTTATTTCATCCTCGTGTTCCTTTATTGCCGAGCACCGATCAAAGTCATTTAATTAGGAGAGATCTTTTAGTCATAAAAATATTTTATAAAAGTAAATTTATAAATTGATGTGGTTCGATACTTTACGTTAGATTGTAAAATTATTTTTATTATAAAATAGATTTAACATATCATATAAAATCATATTAATTTGTGAGTTTAAATTTGTGAGATCATTCTCTCTCTGGCTGTATCACTTCCCTTTTAAGATTAGTGATTACAACATTGAAAATTGGTTACAAATTATTCACTCCCATGACAACACAATTTATTCTTTAAAATATTATGTATACTTTTCTTAAGGTCTTGTTTGGATAGTGAATGTATTTCATTTTATCTCATATCATATCATCTTATGATTACAACTTTTTCAAATTTTAAAACAAAATATAATAAACAACTCAACCTTTTTAATTCTAAAAATAATATTCTAACAATATTTTATTTAATTTTCAATTTTTATTTTAACTCATTTCGTCTTAACTCACTATCCAAACAACACTTTACTGTCCTTACACGATGTTAGTGAAATTTTTTTATAACTATATATGCCGAATTGTTCTTTAATGTGTATATATATATCTTTATTTATTGATTAAATTTGACCACTTTCATTAAAAAAAAAAAAAAACCAAAGTGGTTGTGCCTAGGTTGTTTATTTCCATCTTTATATATTTCATATATTATATAAAAAATCTCTTAGAAATATGATTTTATATATGTCCAATTGCTCTTTTACATGAATAGGAGAAAGTGGAAAACTACAAGATAGTCTTATAAATGCTAAAATTCTTTTTGTCAAACAACTAGTAGTCCTTGTAGTTTGGAAGAACTTGCACAACGTTTTCTTTGCATAATTATATATTTTTACTTTTTTTTTATATAAAATATTTGTTATTGATTAAAAAATATCTTTTACTTTTGGGACGTGTTGGAGATTATTCGTCCACCATAATATCCATAAAATTGTTCAGCACTTCATTTTAAATGGTTAATATCTATTTATTTTAAAATATTCACTATTTTTTATTAAAAAATTAATGAAATTTTAAAAATAAGTACTATATATTTACTAGTTTATTCTCTCTATCTTTTTTATTTATTATTATTTTTTTAATATTTTCAATCTCGTGGTAAAATTCTCTCACTCATGCTTTCTCTCTCTTTTTTTTACCTTTTTTTTTTAATCTATTTTTGTTTCATTTACATTTTTTTTAATAGTTTTTTTTTCTGATATTTGACTACTCTTTGTACTTTTTACAGACTCCGATTCTCTCTTTTTCAGAGATTTCTCTCTCCTTTGTCTCCTCCGTTCTGTTCGTCCAGTTCTTCTCTTACAGCGGAACATCCATTTCGAGCCGGAATTTCGTTTCCGGAACCCGTTTCTAGCCTTCGAAACCACTTTTAGTCGCCGGTAAGCAGCTTATTCCTACCCTGAAAACCGGTATCTATTTCTTTGCCACTCCGAGCGAGTCCACGAGGTGGAACCAGTGCTTGCTTTGACTTGGAAATGTCAGTGGAGGCCCTAGGGCTTTGGTAACGGATCTGCGGTGAAGCCGTGTGATGTGAGCAGCGGGAGTTGATGGTAGTGTACGGACGAGGCAGCGGTAGTCTATGATGACCGGTGCTCCGGCGAGCGATCTGATAGGGTGGTGGCATTTTGGTAAATCTCTCACATGGAATGGCCGATCTTGTTAGCTACGGGAATGCAGACCGTGACATCGAACAGGTCTCTCTCTCTCTCTCTCTCTCTCTCTCTCTCTCTCTCTCTCTCTCCGGTCTTTCTGCGTTGAGCTTGAAAGGATTCTCTTTTCCTGTTTTCTTTTGTTGGCAAGACTTGGTTTTTATTTTAAATTTCATTGCTTTGCTTCAGTTTTTCTTATCTTCCACCATGGTGAGAAGGGGGAGAGAGAGAGAGAGAGAGAAATGGTGGAAATTTGAACGAGTATAACAGAGGTTTAATGGGCCACAGATAATGATAAATTTAAGACGGATTTAGCGTAATTTGGTTTTGAAATGGGAAAGTGTGGACATTTATGTGCTCTGTTCTGAAAGGCTTTGCTAGAATGTTTCCTGATGGTTGTCATCTACGATGGAACTTTGGTTCAAGGGGATGTGTGCTGAATTCTGGTCATTATTCTCGTCTCAGGGGTTATTGTGGGGTATCTGTGGGGATGTTAAATGTTATTGCATGCACCCACAGAAGAACTTATTCTTGGCAGGATTTTGGCCCTTCAATTATTTAACTTAATGTCATAAATAGAACTTTTAGATGTCGTACGATGATTTTTACATCAGTGGATTTGTGGACACCGAGAGAAATTCTCGAATCTCTGGGTTTCTTAAACCCGGAATACCAAAACTAGAGATTATTTTACCTAGGAAGTTACAGGCACCCAGTGGTTCTTAAACCCAAGACTTCACGCTTAACTCCATTCTTTACGGGGAAGTGCCATTTTAGCTAGAGTTCATTGGCTGCTACTTAAATTGGTAAACTTTTCAAGCTAATCCAAATAGAGGCGACCCATACCTCCACAAGAAGAAGAAAATGCTCCTCAGACTCTGATTTACTAATTTATGGATAGTTACGTATATTTCTTTAGAAAGGTCATAACTTTTTGAGTACTAACATTTACGTTTCCTAAGGAACTTCATTGAATTTGTGGTTAATGATATATGTCAAAAGATGCTGTGTGTAGATACCTCTGAGCCTTAACATTTTAGTGACCAAGTTCGCATGCCCTCATTTCTTTGTCATTTTTTTTTTATTGATTCTTTTACCCCACGCAGGCATTAATTGCTTTGAAGAAGGGTGCTCAACTGCTTAAATATGGTCGGAAGGGAAAGCCTAAGTTTTGTCCATTTAGATTGTCAAATGTAAGTTTATTTCTCTAGTCTTCTTTTGAATATTTTGGTGCTCAGAAAATTGATTCTAATTATAAACTGTTCATATGTCAAAAGTCTCTTCTTCTTTGTTTTCATGTTTTTTAATTTAATTACAATGATGCTGTAACATCAAGTAAGGCGATACAATTATTTATCCAAAAAAATCATGATCCTTAAAAAGTAAAACTAGTTCTGCTCATCAGGTAGAGCATCGTTAGAAGACTCAACTGATCATAATTTAGCATGAATTTGGTTCACATCTAAATGAATCAAAGATCAAAGTTGATGGCATTATGATGCTCAAACTCGGTCAACAACAGAGGCACTATTGACTGGAATGTTTGCTGTAATCTTTATGTAATCTTCTGTGCATCTTTGGTCACAGAATCTTTATACAGTTATCTATGAAATGGTATGGACCATGTAACACTGTTCATAAAATTGAAGTAATACCGGAGAGAGCTCACGGTTACAAAGAGCTTGTCACAGCCTTCTCCTACAGCTAATTTTGGGTTATTTAATTAGTAAGATCGCAATAAAGTAGGCCTAACTTAAAACCATTCGCGATTGCTTGTTTTTTTTTTTTTTTTTTTGAGAATTTCTGAAAATCTATAATATTTTGACAGGACTTGTTATGTTTCCTCTGAAAGGGCTAAATAATGGGAAAAAGGAGGGATAACTAGAAATAAAGTATTTGAAAGCAAGTGTATGGAATTTTTCATTCTGTGATCCAGATCTTGGTTTGCTAGGGTAGCTCTGTTTTAGAAATTGTAGCGGTTCTTTTTGTAAAGAATTACCTGTTTCTTCCAATGCAAGTCAATAACAGTGAAGATTAGTTGACAATGACCTCAATTGCATTTATAGTAAATGTATTTGTTAGAAAATATGTTATCTGTTGAACACTTGAATCTATATGTGAACTCCATTTCAAAGTTTTCTAGTGGATATGCAGTTTTTAAAGTTAGGCAGTTATAATTTAGTCATTTAATATTTACCCCAAAGAAAAGCTATTAATTAGGAAAAAGTATAGGTTTTACATAGAGCAGAGGTAGAGCAGAGGTACAACTTACCATTTAAAATTCCATTAGTCTAATGCTTCCTATCCCTCCGCAGCGCTTTGTGCTCAATGTAATAGGCTCAGTGTACGGTTGTTAATAAATTTCTTCTTTGTTAAATTTCTCAATATTCTGTCTTTGATCTTATTGGTGCTAATGTGAAACAGTAGTCCCTGTTCTTGGTTGAATTCCTTTTAATTTCTACTTACTTTTGTATTTGAAAATGGCAGGATGAATCGTCTTTAATTTGGATTTCAAGTGGTGAAGAAAGAACTTTGAAGTTAGCTTCTGTCTCGAGAATTATTCCTGGACAAAGAACAGTGAGATCACTGTGTTTCTAGTTGATATCCTACTAATGCTTATTGTTGATATTTCACATATACTACCTGACTAGTTTAAAGTTTTTGGTACTTTTTTTTTTCAAATTTTATAGTACTTAACTAGTCCAAATAAACTGAATCCAATTTAATTGCTTTAATTTACCACCAGGCTGTCTTCCAACGGTATCTGCGCCCTGAAAAGGACTATTTATCTTTTTCTCTTATATATAACAACGGAAAGCGGTCCCTTGATCTGGTTGGTGACAATATTTTGAAGTTCTCTCTATAATTACATTGTCATTTTTATATTTACTTTCTTTTTGCTTTAATTATGATTGTAATATGTTGTTGCTTTTCCCAGATTTGCAAGGATAGAGTTGAGGCAGAAGTGTGGATTGGAGGCCTCAAGGCATTAATATCCTCTGGTCAAGGTGGGCGCTCCAAAATTGATGGACGGGGAGATGGAGGCCTTTATCTTGATGTAAATCTTCCTACTTCAAAACTTCTTAAGTTCATCATTTATTGTGTGCTTTTAGAGTATAATTCCCTAGACATAACGAGTATACCACTGCATTGGTCAAAAAGGTTCGAGCATTATCCCTAAGAATAAATGTATGTAGTAAATAGAGATTGGACAGCTTTTTGTTCAACCCTTTACTGCAGAAAAGATTTGTCTCTAGGGAAAATACTGTTCTTTCTTTTTTTGGTTTGTTTAGAGTTTCTAAGGATCATAATATGCTCATTGTTATCTTATTACCAGTAAAACTTACAGACTTTTTTGTTTGTACTTGACTTGCATCTGGCTCGGTGATATTCTCTGTTATACCATAAACAGGCGCAAAATGTGCAACATGTGTACTTGGGCTATGCCTATGGTTATCAATAAAATCTACTATTACCTATATAATAAAAGGCACAAGATCTCTTGCAAGTCAAACTTTTTTTTTTTTAATTATTGTTGTACTCAAGTTGCTTAATGTAGTTTATATGAAGTTTTCTGACTTATCAAGAATAAGTTTATATGAAGTTTTCTGTTATATGGTCAGCTGCATGTCACATCTTGTGCTGAATTGCTTTTTCAGGACAGTGGAGACTTGACATCAAATAGTGCAAGTGACAGTTCACTTAGTGCTAGTCGAGATATTAGCTCACCGGAGATTTCGGTCACCTTGAACCCAATTACGTCTCCCAAGAGTTCGCAGCCTGACAATTCTGTGCATTGTGGAAGGTCACATGCATCAGACGAGACAAATATGCAAGTAAAAGGATCTGGTTCAGATGCTTTTCGTGTTAGTGTTTCTAGTGCACCCAGTACCTCTAGTCATGGCTCTGCACCAGATGATTGTGATGCGTTAGGGGATATATATATATGGGGTGAGGTTATTTGTGATACTGTTGTGAAGGTCGGAGCTGAAAGAAATACTAATTATTTGACCCCAAGAGCAGATGTGCTTCTACCCAAGCCTTTAGAGTCCACTGTAGTTTTGGATGTACATTATATAGCCTGTGGAGTCAGGCATACTGCACTAGTCACCAGGCAAGGTGAACTTTTTACATGGGGAGAAGAATCTGGAGGGCGGCTTGGTCATGGTGTTGGAAAGGATGTTAGTCAACCCCGTCTTCTTGAATCTTTGGCTGCTAGTAGTGTTGATTTTGTGGCCTGTGGGGAGTTTCATACTTGTGCTGTGACAATGGCTGGGGAACTCTATACGTGGGGAGATGGTACGCATAATGCTGGGCTCCTTGGACATGGCACTGATGTCAGCCATTGGATACCCAAGAGGGTCTCTGGTCCTCTTGAGGGACTTCAAGTTGCTTCAGTTACTTGTGGTCCATGGCATACTGCTTTGATAACATCAATGGGGCACCTCTTCACTTTTGGTGATGGAACATTTGGTGTCTTGGGCCATGGAGATAGGGAAAGTGTTTCCTACCCAAGAGAAGTAGAATCTCTCTCTGGTTTGAGGACAATTGCTGTTGCCTGTGGGGTGTGGCATACAGCTGCTGTGGTGGAGGTTATCATGACACAGTCTAGTGCTAGTGTTTCATCTGGTAAATTGTTTACTTGGGGTGATGGAGATAAAAGTCGTCTTGGTCATGGGGACAAGGAAGCTCGGCTTAAACCTACATGTGTGCCAGCACTTATTGATTACAATTTTCACAAAATTGCTTGTGGGCACAGTTTAACCGTTGGCCTGACTACATCGGGACATGTTTTTACTATGGGGAGTACTGTTTATGGTCAACTTGGGAATCCCCATGCTGATGGAAAGTTACCTTGCTTGGTTGAAGGAAAGCTTCTTGTTGAAATCATTGAGGAAATCGCCTGTGGTGCATATCATGTGGCGGTATTAACTTCCAAGAATGAGGTTTATACATGGGGAAAGGGTGCTAATGGGAGGTTGGGTCATGGAGATGTTGAAGATCGGAAAACACCGACTCTGGTTGAAGCTTTAAAGGATAGACATGTAAAATATATTGCTTGTGGTTCAAACTATTCAGCTGCTATATGTCTTCATAAATGGGTTTCTGGCGCGGAGCAGTCACAGTGCTCTGCTTGTAGACAGGCTTTTGGGTTTACCAGAAAGAGGCATAACTGCTATAATTGTGGACTTGTGCACTGCCATTCTTGCAGTTCCAGAAAAGCATTAAGAGCAGCACTGGCTCCTTATCCTAGCAAGCCGTATCGTGTTTGTGATTCTTGTTATGCAAAGCTTAACAAGGTGTTAGAAGCTAATGGGAGTAACCGGAAGAATGCTCTACCTCGCTTGTCGGGTGAAAACAAGGACAGGTTAGACAAAGCTGATATAAGATTGTCTAAGTCAGTGCCTTCTAATATGGACTTGATAAAGCAATTAGATAGCAAGGCAGCCAAGCAAGGAAAGAAGGCCGATACGTTCTCCCTAGTTCGCTCTTCTCAAGCACCTTCTTTATTGCAGCTGAAAGATGTTGTTTTGTCTAGTGCTGTTGATCTGCGACGAACTGTTCCCAGACCAGCTCTCACGCCATCTGGAGTAAGTTCTAGGTCTGTGTCTCCTTTCTCGAGGAGACCCAGCCCCCCGCGCTCTGCCACACCTGTTCCTACGACATCAGGACTTTCCTTCTCTAAAAGTATGAGTGATGGTTTGAAGAAAACAAATGAGCTATTGAATCATGAAGTGGTCAAGTTACGGGCACAGGTATATGGTTTCATGTTTCACATGCTTATATTAATAATTTTATTAACTTCTGAGAGTGGGCTGCAGAGTTTTTGTGTTCAAACATATATAATTTTAGTTTTGAACAGTGTATTTTGATGATTTTGATTCTGGCTAGGTGGAGAGCCTGAGGCAGAGATGTGAATTTCAAGAACTGGAGCTTCAGAAATCGGCAAAAAGGGCTCAAGAGGCCATGACCATCGCTGCAGAGGAAGCTGCTAAATCTAGAGCTGCTAAAGAAGTTATAAAGTCACTGACTGCACAGGTTATTTTCTGGTTTCGATATGTGATGGTTTGGAACTTAATTCCTTGGATCTTCTTTGTTTATCTTCAGTTAATGCTATCTTTCCCCCTGCTAGAACATTGCATGCACTAGTAATCTTTAATTAACCAGCCGTTCACTATGTTCTAGCTTAAAGATATGGCTGAGAGGCTGCCACCTGGGGTTTATGACCCGGAGAGCATGAGGCCTGCTTACCTACAAAATGGTCTAGAGCCAAATGGCATTCATTATACAGACACACTTGGAGAGCGCCATTCCAGATCTGATTCAAGCAGCAGCTCTTATTTGGCATCGACCCCAGAAATCGACTCTGTTTTAATAAATGGAACTCAGGGCCCAACTCATCCTAGGGATCTGGCTGGAAGCATTGAATCTAACGCATACCAACAAAACCGGGAACCCATAACCTCCAGCGGAACAGATGAACATCCAGATGTAAGGCTGCCAAATGGCGGAGGAGGGTTTCAGGAAAGTGGTAGTGGTCTATCAGAGGCAGTTGATGGCAAGGCATCTGAGCCTTTACAAGACGGTGAGAATGGAATGAGATCTAGAAATTCGACACTAGCTGTTAGCGGCAATGAAGTCGAGGCAGAATGGATAGAACAGTATGAGCCTGGTGTGTATATAACTCTTGTGGCCTTGCGAGACAGGACTAGAGATCTCAAACGAGTTCGCTTCAGGTACTTGGAGCTAAATTCTTTGGATCAATGGGTGTCAAATGCTAGAGAATTACATGATTTAGACTTGGTGTTGACAACAAGTCATGAAAATGTTATCCACCTTAGGTCGTTGAGAATGGTTTTTTCACGATAAATCTATGGCAATTAAGCCTCCTAAATATGGTGCATATAATAATCGGACCTGGTATTTTGGGTCTGGCCCTGCAGCCACGTATTTCCAATATGCTCTCCCCTTACTTTATACGTCCAAGCTATAGTTTAAATCTTGCAATATGGTAATTGTATTTTTGCAAGCTGATATAGTAAATGTATCTGCAGCCGAAGAAGATTTGGTGAGCACCAAGCTGAAACTTGGTGGTCCGAGAATCGTGAAAGGGTGTATGAGAGGTATAATGTTCGTGGGACGGACAAGTTGTCGATTTCTAGCCAGGCCGCTCGCAGATCAGAGGGAGCTGTCTCACCAGCTTCCCAATTTTAGCATAAAGGGAGGAAGGGAGCACATTTTGCATCGTAATTATGATGACTTTGAAGCAAAACGCATTTTTTCTACTTTTATTTTCCATCATTCTCTTCCTTACCTTTTATTCTTCTTCTTTCCTAGAATTATTTTGTTCTGTGCAATTAAATCTCTGGGTATCTGCCTTCACATCTGTTGTAAGTTAGTGTATATATGGCACCAGTTGTGCGATAATCTCGGCAAAGGAAAGGTTTTTGTTCTTTGCTTTTGCATCCCCCTTTCCCCTCCCTCTTTGATGATACTAGAGTCTCAGCTGTTCAATTTTGGTGGTTATAATTGTAGACTTAATTTTCGAGCCCGTTTGATTTCTATACTTGACACAGGACCAGCTGCTGCTATTATATTGTATGGTTACTGGAATAGGCCAATTGTGGGTTCTGAAGACTTGCTTGACTTGATGATCTCAATCTTTCCTCCTTTTGAACCTCCCCTCCCTCCCTCTCTCCTCTTCTTTCCATAAGGACATTTTCCAATGATTTCCGTTTGATTCCCATACTCTGCTTTTCATGGCCAGTTGGTGGTATGACTAAAAACACGCTTATTACTAAAGGAATAGTTTTCTACAATTTTTTTTTTCCTGCTGTTTTTCAGAGTAAACAATAAAGAATGATTAATATGTTCTTCCCTGAAGTGGACTGCCAAAATATTGCTATTTATTTATTGCTCGACTTCCAAGTTTATCATCCTCGATAAGGTTGGTAAGTTAAGCTATGCATGTTTTAGCTCAGAAAACTTTTACGGATTGTATATTTATCTCGAGTAATGTTATATACAGTTGTGGAGTGTGCAAGTGCAGCATAATTGTTTTGAAGACTAAGGTTTACTTTTAAAAAATTAGTTTTTTTTTTTTTTTTTTCTCGTGTCCTGTATTTATTCATTTTTTCAAAGAATTTGCTAGGCATTCCATGATTGTAAATATTATTTCTCATTTATTCCTATGTTTTACGCTCGTCTTGACTTGATTTGACTAGTGTTAAGAGTATTGTTATGGTCACAAGAAATTAGAATATTAGTATCCAATTTGCATTTCTTTTTTGGATCGGAAAAGCAAAATAACTTTGAATCCCTTTTATTCTAATAAGAATAAGCTAATAATGAGAATATAATGCTCATGAGTTATGACTCTTGGATGCCTTATGGTTTCTCTGATCCTTGAGAAAGCCACGATCTTCATGAAGGCCTCTAATTTACTTGGATTAAAAATGAAAGCCGAAAAGTCCTAAGAACATGAAGGGCAATTGGAAAATCTCCTTGTAAGGACTCCGTCAGCAAAAGCAGGCAACAATTTTCAATAAAGGGGGCTAATTGAGTATCAAAAGTAATTAACTACTTCGGTCCAACCCAGTGACGTGTGTGTATATATATATATTTATATATATATATAAATATAATATAACCTTATCATGTTACGTGTTAAACGACAATGGAAAAGACAAAATATATACCTCACAAAAATATATATAATTCTTTGACTTTATTGAAAATTATTATATTTTTAAAACTAGTTTAAATATTGTTAAAACAAATTTTGAAGGAAGAAGGGAAAACGGTGGTAAGATCTATATCTATTCATATATGTTTAGGTATCAGAGCCACTATTCCTAGCTGTTGGTAGATGATTTATATATGTTCATTTTAATTCCTTGAATTATCTTCCAATTCTTATATATATATATATCATTAAGAATATAATATAAATAATTAAATCTAATTCTTTTTATTAGTTGAAGCTTTTGAAAAGGAAAAGTCTAGCCCACACGTGAGACAGTGAGGGGGATTATTGAGATAATAATACAAATAATTAAATATACATCTTCATGGGTGTCCCAATATGTGGAATATTTAATTAAATAAGAGTAGATTGTAAGGTTAGGATTTGAACTCAAGACTTTTGTTCTGATACTATGTGAAATCATCACTTGTCCTAAAAGTTTAAACTGATTGGAATATACAAATTTAAATATTTGCATTATATTCTTAATATATATGTATATATATATTCTATTTGGAATCCGGTGTGCAAAACATACCCTCTATTAAATGACATGACAAGACTTGATTTATTAGAGAAATTTAGAATTAAAGTATCTTACAAATCAAGTCTTGTCATGTCAATAAAATAAATGGTGCGCTTGCATACCAACTTCCATGCAGAAGAACATATATATACATAGAAAATTTTTACTTATTATCCTCTACACCACACACCAACAAGTGATTTGTCATTTTTTTTTATCTTTTTATTTAAACATACATATTTATATATATGTATGTATACATATATATATACACACACACACACATATGTATACACACATTGGGGTCAATGTAGAAGTCTGGAGAATAATTATTTAATTAGTAATGCTATACACCATACTCACATATCACTTTCATTCCACTATGTAAGATATGATACATTTTACTTACATCGTCATGTGATGAAAGTGAACTAATAGTGTGATAATAGAATTTTCCTTCCTTAATTTATCCGAAATACCCAAAATGATACGTGTGAGGCAGGTATATATTTGCTTATTTATCCCTCAAAGTCATAGCATGCAATATGAAAAACTTATGCAATTCTTGAACTACTTGATCAATTCTATAGAATTTCTCAAGTCATAAAACATTAACTATTGTTCATAAATGCTTATGGTTATGTAAATAAGCATTAATGAACATTGTAATTTCTCGAGAAACTAAATAATTAAACTCATGTCAAGTATATGTGGTACTAGATTTTTTGTTTTTTAATGTAACATACTATACATATTATTATTTGATATTAGTCTAAAAGCTGATCTAAATTAAATCCTATATATCCATGCGTACGTGCAAATGTTTATTTGTCTCTGCCGACAACCAATTAAACACAGTATTATATAACATGTTCGAAGCTTTTAATTTACGAAACCTTGGAAGAGACTTTTCATAACATGTTTTTTTTTGTCTTTACTATATATAGGGTTCCTTTAAGAGTTTTTTCCCCGTATTCAAAAGATCAGCTGATGCTCTACGAGTAAACTATCTTGAATTTAATTTCCTTCGCGATCGAAATCAAAACTTGGAATTAATTAATATTAACAACCTTTGACCTTAAGTTTGTCCTAGAGAACGACCATGCATTTCCCATGTGGGGGCTCTCACATGGCTGATGGCTTCCATTCTCCAAACGAACGAGGTCTAGAATTCAACGCATGATTTGAAATATAGTTAAACTACTACTCATGAGAAAACTCAAGAGAAATAATTAATGAAGCGGGGGAAGATTTTTCAATTGTTAGGCATTGTTAATCGGTTCTCTGGCCGGGCAGGAAAAGAAGGGTTCAAAAGTTGGAGGTGGAGGGCGTGCACAAAACTGGTGTCGCTAAATGAGGATGTTTGTTCACATACAAACAGGTTTATATATACCTGCACGCATTCAAACATGACATGAGCAGTACGGCCAATGCCATGAGCATTGAGCACTAGCCCTTGAGCTTACCATTATACACTGCCATGATGATCATAATAATCTAGTGCTCATTGACATGAAAGAAATGCAGTTTTTTTATTCACCCCAACAAAAAAAAAAAAAAAAAAAAAAAGTGAGGATTTGTACAGATAGCAGAACTGAACAATATTATTCATCGATCTCGCATTCTATATTGTAAAGCCACCTCCTGCAAGAACTACATGTGCTATGTAAAAGCCAGCACCATTTTCCTCAAGGCCAAGGAGGAGGAGATAAAAACACTTAATAACTATACCTAATCTGTTCTCCCCTTGAAAGCCAAACCAAAAGGGTGAAAACATTAACAGAAAAGAAGACCATTTATATATACACACACACACACATTAATACCTGTCATTCAATTTTTGATTGCTTTAGGAATGGAAAGAAAGAAGAGATATATCTCTATACATATATCACTTTTTATCATGGTGATCCTCGAGAGCTCTGTAACCCGATGCTGTTATGCTTCTTTGAAGGACCAGAAGGTGGGATTGGCCATGCTTTTGGCAAGAACCCCAAGAATTCCTGCGGTGAGTTCTGAGGCGCCCTAGGCTTCACCTTGAAAACATGAGTACTGTGGTCATGCCTTTGGTCATTAGTCTGGCTTACCACAACTGTGAGCATCAAGAGCGTTAACCCAAATAACAGAAGAACTAGGTCCCTTCTACCCATCCAACCAAACTGTTAAGACACAGAAATAAGAAAGAAGTAAACCAAACAAGAAGGAAAAAGAAGGGGCCCCGGGGGGGGGGGGGGGGGNCATGTGCTTTAAGATTGCGCGGTTGGATGTGATTTTTTTTGGTTGGATTGAAAACTAGTAAAAATTGAATACACAACACAACAAGTAGTAGTACAGGAAAATACTTTAATTATAAAATGATTACACAAAAATAAATCTAGACTTGGTATGATACATTAGATTATAAAGTTATTTTTATTATAAAGTAGATCTAATGGATTTCATGAAACCGCATCAGTTTGTAAGTTTATTTTGTATAATCTTTTTGTGTATGTAGTAATTCTCAAATATATATAATCCCTTGATAGCCAGGAAAGCCTTTTTCAGTGGGGCTTGGAACGGGTCTTTAGGATGTGTGTTCCGACTCATAAAGATGTGATGAAACCAAAACGCCAAAAGGGTTTTTGCGAACAAAGTTAGAAATGGAAGAAAGTAAAAGAGGTAGACAGAAAGAAAATCAAAGAAAAAAAAACAGTGGGAGGAGCTTGTCTTGTGGTTCGGTGAGAGTGTAGGGCCATGCATGTCGAAATTAATTGTCGACTTGGGGATTTAATAAAAAGGTGTTAAGTTAAGTTCAACGACGTGCAAACCTTTGCTGCATGTGGAGGAGAAGACCTCATTGGAGGGCACTTGATTGGATGATGTCACGTCTCTGTCACATCTACATATATACCCATTACCTAAAGTTTATAGGATCAGATTTTCCAAATACTTTATTGTATTTATGGCCAATTATGTAGAAGCAAATTTAAACAAGCAATCACAACAATTAATTGAATCGGGTGAAGATATATTAGTTAATGATAGGTGCAAAGATCTTGAATAAGAGCTCTTAAGAAGAAAAATGGTCATCACCACTTTAAACTCATTAGAGTCTAGAGAATTGACTACAACCAATCCAAAGACTCCCAAGATTTTTCAAAAAACTAAATATGGCTTGCGTGCAACTCACCTTCTTAGCATAAGTACTGATGAGGAATGAACTCCATCAACAAATTGAACTTCATGATCAAGATCTTAATCAAAGGAAAATGAATAAGACATTGGATAGCTGCCTCGTGTATAAAGAAAGAGAAACTTTTGATTTCGAAGTACTTAATTTTTCTTTTGGAAAAATCATTGGAAGTATTTAATTACTCATAGTCTTCTATCTTAAAAAGTCAGAAAGTATTTCAAAAAGAAAAATATTTGATCTATACGGAAATTTTACAAAAGCAAACTTATGAATTGATATGTATTTATGTTGTATGCCAAATTATAAATCACTTTATATTGTAAAGTAAATTTAACATATTACATTAAATTTAAAAATTATTTTATATTGTATTGCCAAGTTGTTTTGGGTAAGGTTCTCATATGAGAGGTTACCAAATTTTTGCTATCATTGCGGCCGTTTGGGTCATTCCGAAAAGGATTGTAGTCACTTGTCTTAGAATAAGTCTTTCGATGCTAATGAAGTTTTTTATGGCCCTTGGTTGCGAGCGGGAGGCTATGGTGATCGGGGTAATTTCGTGAAGAGAAGAGCGAGTCCAGTTTCCCTTGCTATGAGTATTATTCCGGTACCTGTAGGAAGGCAAACGGCTGAGGGATTCCCAGAAGACGCATCGCTAGGAGATGCTGATAGCCAAAATCTCAACGAAGATAAGGGTTTGGATCCTCATTCTGTTATGGCTGCCGATATTTCGGTTCTGCTGCACAAGGGGAAGGAGTTGGCGTTTTTTGAGGAGAAGGTTTCGGAGGAATCTCAGGGTTTCTCTTCGAATATGGAATTTGGTTTCGCTTGTTAGCATACAGTACGTCCTAATGAATTAACTAAAGGGTCGATTGATGGGCCTCATGAGGGCTTTAGTCCAGTTTTGGGGATACATAATCAGGCAACTTCTTTTATCGAGTGTCTGGGTCTAGGATTGATGTATAGTATTTGTTAGCAAGGTGGGCCTGAGGTTTCACTAGTACCTAATAATGTAGCAGCAATCCATGGCCCACGGGGGCCTGATGGAGTATCGAGAAGGAAGTGGAAATGCATTTTCACTCTAAACAAGTCGTAAAGTAAACTGAATACCCTGGGACTCTCTCTGGGTCTTAAGCGAAAGAGGAAAGTTGGTCAAGCTGAGGGTTCCGATGGATCTTCACCTAAGAGGCATCACTCAGGGACGGCAGCAACAGGCATGGAGGAAGATGATTCATCACATCGATCAGCGGCTGCTGGGGTCTAGCGTCGCTGGGAATTATGAGGATTTTGAGTTGGAATGCCCGTGGGCTTGGGAACCCACGCATGATTTGTACCTTCTCTGATCTAATCAGGAGGGAAGCATCTGATGTGTTGTTCTTATAGGGGGTTGGCTATTCTTTGGGGAAATACCGGCTGTAGTGGAAGAAAGGGGGGGTTGGCTATTCTTTGGGGAAATAATGTTGATCTATCTATTATCAATTATTCTACTTCTCATATTGATGCTGTTGTTAAAATGGATAATCTGGAGGAATGGTTCTTGACCGGTATATATGGTAGTCATGTTGTTTCAAAGAGAGTCCGTACTTGGCAATTGATGAGAGATTTGTGTCGTGCGGTTGGGAATCCCTGGTTACTTTTTGGGGACTTCAACTAGATTCTTTTCCAGTACGAGAAATGGGGTGGTAGGCCTTGTCCAGATAGTCAAGTTTAGGCATTTCGGGAGGTTGTTAGTGATTGTGGGTTTCGAGATTTGGGTTATAGGAGTTATCCTTTTAATTGGTCTAATCGAAGGGAGGGAGGTCAGAATGTGAGTGAATGGCTTGATAGATGTTTGGCCAATTCAGCCTGGTGGCAACTTTTTCCGAATGCTAGAGTTACTCATGGGATTGTTGCCTATTCTGACCATGTTCCTCTTTGGGTGTACACTAAAGGAATTGTTGTTCATAAGAAGGTTAAGAAAGGGTTTAAGTTTGAAGCAATGTGAGCGGGGGAGCAAGCAAGCTTGTGAGGACATTATTAAAGAAAGTTAGGGCCATTCTCAGACCAATTTTAGTGAAGTGATGGATTCTATTAAATGCTGTGGAACCAAGCTGAATGTGTGGGATAGGCGATCTTTTGGCCATGTTCAACAACAGTTACAAAGAGCTAAAAATAATTTGTCTCGGATTCATGCTCAAGGTTTTGTAGGAACTAGTAGGGAGGAACATGATTTGGCAAGATCTGAAGTTCAGAAGTGGCTCGAGAGGGATGAAATTATGTGGCGTCAAAGGTCCAAAGCATAGTGGCTTAGGAAAGGTGATTCAAACTCAAAGTACTTCCATATGAAAGCCTCCCAAAGAACAAGGAAGAATAAGCTGCTCAACAGTGGTGTATGGCATGAGGGGGATGGGCAGGATAGAGTTATTTTGGATTATTTTAATACTCTGCTCTCTACCTTAAATCCGAATGGTTCATTGGCTTTTTTAGAGTCTCTAGCTGGAAGAGTAACATCTTCAATGAATGAGTAGATGACAAGAGCTTATACAGGAGATGAAGGTGAGGCTACACTTCTCCAAATGAAGCCTTCTACAGCCCATGGCCCTGATGGTATGTCTCCCATGTTCTTCCAGCAGTATTGGTCTGTAGTTGGTGCTTCAATGACGCATGCTGTCCTCAATGCTTTGAATTCAGGTTCATTTCCTGTTTCTTTAAACCACACTTTTATCTCTCTTATTCTTAAAAAGAAGTCTCTTGAAAAAGTTAGTGATTATCGGCCTGTGTAATGTGGCTTATAAGTTACTTGCAAAGGTGATTTGTAATAGGTTGAAAGAGGTCCTTTCTAGCATTATTGGGGAGAGTCAGAGTGCCTTTGTCCTAGATCGTATTATCACATATAATGTATTAATTGCCTATGAATTAGTTGATTATCTTAAACGGAAAAAGAAAGGAAAAAATAGTTATATGTCCCTAAAACTAGATATGAGCAAAGCATATGACATGGTAGAGTAGGGTTTCTTACAATCAGTCATGGAGGTGCTGGGGTTTGATCAATTTGTTATTAATTTGATTATTTACTGCGTTCGGTCTGTCTCCTTTTTGGTGTTGATTAATGGAGAGCCTAAAGGGCCCGTAACTCCTTCTCGTGAGTTGAGACAAGGGGATCATTTGTCTCCTTATTTGTTCCTGCTTTGCACGGAAGTTTTGATTTCTCTTTTACTAACAGCAGGAGAGAGGAGGGAGATTTCAGGGTTGAAAATATGTAGGGGTGCACCAAACATTAATCATTTGCTTTTTGCAGATGATAGTGTTATTTTTTGTAAGGCGAATGTGGAAGAAAACATGAGAGTGCAGGCCATATTGGACAGGAATGAATCTGTTTTGGGTCAAAAGATTAACAAAGAAAAAATAGCAATGGTCTTTAGTAGAAATGTTAGTAGGAGGACTCAAGATGTTATCAAACTTTTGTGGAGAAATGGTGAGATTTAGCAGTATGACAAGTATTTAGGTCTCCCTACCATGCTTGGAAGATCTAAACAATGGGCCTTCAATTCTATTAAACAAAAGCCGTGGCAAAAACTTCAGAGTTGGAAGGAACAGTTACTCTCTCAAGGGGGAAAGAAGTGCTCTTGAAAGTTATGGCGTTTTTTATCCCTACGTATTCTATGAGCTATTTTTTGTTGCCCTCTTTTTTGTGTTCTGAGTTAGAAAGCCTTATGTCTAATTTCTGGTGGGGTCAAAAGGGTGAGAAAGGAAGATTCATTAGCTAAGTCGGGCTAGAATGTATGAGCCAAAGTCTTGTGGCGGGATGGGGTTTAAAGACCTTAGGCTTTTTAATTTAGCTTTACAAGCCAAACAAGCTTGGAGGTTGATGCAAGATGGTAGGTCCCTATTGTTCAGATTATTTAAGGTAAGATATTTCCCTAACCAGAATTTTGAACAGGCCGCGTTGAGACAATATCCTTCTTATACTTGGAGGGAAATTTTGGAAGCTAGAAAGTGGATGTTGGAAGGCTGTCGATGGCACATTGGTGATGACAGTTTGGTTAACATTTGGTTTGATGCATGGATTCCAAGTCATGCAGCGTTATCTTCAGAGGGTATTGCTGGTTCAGGTCTTGCATAGGAGGAGGTAGTCGCTTCTTTAATAGCCGAGGATACCAGAAATTGGGATGTTCAGAAACTTATAACTCTCTTCAATCCAATTGTGGTAGCTGATATAATGAAAATTGTTATCTGTCCAGGAGCTGATTATGATAGAAGGATATGGGCTCATGAGCGAAATGGTTGTTTTAGAGTTAGAAGTTGCTATAGATTTATTAAGCAAAAGGCTGGGTTCCCAAATTGCAAAATCTTCTTCAGCAGTTTCTTATAAGGTCTTATGGAAGCAGCTGTGGAAAATGAAAGTTCCTACTAAGGTGAAAATCTTTGCCTGACGAGCTTGTAAGGAAGACCTTCCAACAAAAGATAATTTAAAGAAGAAGAAGGTGATAACTGATCGTGTGGTTGTTTTTGTGGTTTCCACTGTGAAGATCTTAATCATGCTTTGCTAAGCTGTCCAGTTCTGCACAGCCTGTAGAAAGAGCTAATTCCAGATTTGAATATTGATTTTAGTTGAAAATTCTCTAATATCTCTCTCTATATTTGTAATGGTGTACATAGGGACAAATTATCTATGTTTTTTTACTTTATCTTAGAATTTCTGGTATTGGCGAAACAAGATGGTGCATGATCAAGTCCTATTAAAACCGAGAGAGACTGCTAAAAGTGCTTTGAGCTTAATAAGGAATTTTAAAGAAGTCAGAGTGAAGAATAATGTGCAGTTGAAGAAACATTACCGCTAGAATTCTCCTGTTACAGGCTGGCTCAAATTGAATGTGGATGGGACTGTTTTTGCTGAATTATGTAAATCTGGAATTGGTTGTGTACTGAGAGATGACAAAGGGGAAGTTCTTATGGCTGCTAGCATGCTTGAGTATGAGTTTGAAGATCTTGAAGCTGTGGAGTTGTCTGCAGTATTTCGTGGCTTGCAATTATGCGCCATCATAGGGATTTCTCATTTAGAAGTTGAAGCTGAGTGTTGCTAGTTGTGGAAGCATTGTAGAAACATGAGTCTATGGAAGGATCAATTTTGGGGCTGTTATATAAGGAGATTATGCGTCTTTCTTCATGTTTTGTTGAATGTAATTTTATTTATGTTCATAGAGAAGGTAATAGGGCAGCCTATAAATTGGCTCATTATGCGAAGTATATGGAAGACATTAGAGTTTGGTGGAATTGTATTCCAAACTTTATTTCTCAAGTCCTTTGGCTTAATAAATGTCAGTAATCTAGTTTATTTATCAATGGAAGTTTCTATTCTTATAATTTTTTTATATTAAAAAAATGTGATGTAGCCAATCACATTAATTGAGTATGCAAGAAATACGTAAAAGTGATTGTACATAAAATTTTTGTTGTGGTTGTGATTGTGGTGTAATTAGTTTGCTTTTGTAAGATCTAGAGACTACAAAGATCTTTGTGTACAACTATTACTTCTCTTTTAGAAATAATGCCCATATATATATAAAAGACCATGTAATATGTAAGCTTATATATTTAGGAAATGAGACAACTCTTCTTACAAATTGCCTCGACAGAAAGGTGATCTCAAACACGTAACCCATGATCATATGCCAATTCTCGCTAGAACATTATCCTTTAGGAAGCTTCATGGGGTTTTTGCGAGACAAGGTAGATTAGGAGGATCCCGCATAACATCTTGCGAATATCTTGTGAGAGGTTTAACAAACTCAATGTTTTTACAATTTTTGTTCTAGTTTTATTGTACTAGGAATAGGATCAACTCAACTATATTAGACTTATTAAGCTACATGATTTGGCACTTGAAAATACCATTTTTCACATTAACAAAGAAAACACGAAACCACAAAATGGGCTGCTTCTCAATCCACAAGCACTTTTTGACCCTCAATATATATGTTTTCCTCCTCTTTTGATTAAATGCGCAAAGACTGGGGAAGGAGGGACGCTGAGCTACTTTGATAAGAATAAGAAAAATGTTAGTTTCTCCCTCCTGTCTCTTGGATTTGACTGCTCATATATTTTAATTTTTTTTAATAATTAAGAAAGTGACTACTAGTATATTTATATATTTTTTTTAAAATGTTTTAAGATATTTAAAAAATATTTAAAAAAAAAAGTGCAATTGCAATATTAGGACGGGGCACACTCAAGATTAGAAAATGTTAGGTGACTAAGTAGCAACATCTTTTTGATAAAAAAAATGCTACTACATTATTCTAATTATATCACTCACTTTATCCCATTGACGTGACAATGACATCACTATATAGTGAGAAGTAGCTTATTAAGAAATTAAAAATACAAACATAAAATAGATATAAATAACCCACCTTATATATATATATATTCTTTTTTTAATAAATTACATGCATGGCACCACATGATCAATAGGGCAAAAGTGAACTATATAACTAGGATAACACAGTAAGAATACCGTTTTGATAAATATTCATGGCTGATATTCGTGATCAATAAATGTTGGTAGTTATGGATTCATAAATGTTGGAACAAACCAACTCGACAAGTATGGAAGTCAAAGTAAGTACCTCATCTTGGAGATGGACAGATGCGAATGGGGGACTCATGTGGTGTGCCAAGTTTTCAAAAAGAAAGGTAGAAAAATTGGGCCCCATATGCTGTGTAACTTGGTAACACAAACACGGGACCTTCTCCTTCCATCTTTTTCTTCTTCTTCCTCCTCTTCTTGTTTCATAGAATAATGGATTTTGGTACAAGAAAAAATTTTCTTATCAATTACTATTTTCATTTTACACTCCACATTTTATAAAAAATATTTTTATATTTTATAAAAAAACATCGTTGCATCATATAAAAAAATTATAAATATAAAATATAAAAATAAATGATAACCTATGCATAATAAATCCTGATGCAGACCGACAGCTTTTCGGGTTAAATTACAAATATTGAGGTTTTACCACCAAATTCACCTCAAATATATATCCTTCTACGTACGTACTTCTCATTAATTACAATACAGTGAAACGTTGTCAGCTTGACATTCGGGAGCTAGATAGCCCTGCCGCCCAATTGCAGCATTGAATATCATCGCATCCTGTCTCCTTAATTTCATTTCTTAGAATATTTAATAATACGATAAAGACCAAGAAATTAACAATTATAACATCGAAAATAAAACTTCACTTAAAATTGACGAAAAAATTAAAATCATTAATTGGATTACTATATATATTGTCAATATTAAATTAGTTAAAAATACTTGATCATGCAAAAGAAATATATTTATATCACAAGTGCGTGAACGTGGATATATAATAATATTAGATACAATCTTAATGAATGTAAGACTTTCGTATGCCTTTTAAGAAATGAGGAATCTATTATTAAAAAAATAATTTCTATTTATAAATCTTGAATTTATTCATCTTTTTAAAAGAGATCGAGCGGATTTATAAATTCTAAGACTGTAAATATAATTTCTCATATATGTTTATGAAATACATTCATACATATATATATTATATGTATAAATGTTTTTTTTTCTCTGCAAGTATACATTTATAGATAAAACTAAAAAATACAAGACATAAGTTTGGTGGGGTGGGAGTCTCCTACAGTCTTCCCAAAGCCAACACACATTATAACACAAAAATAAAAATACAAAGAGGGTCATTGGAACCAAAAAATTGACTCCTACCCATTTCTCACAAGGAAAGACCGCTTGGTGATGGTTTTTGAATAGTCTGATAAACAGACTATTAAACTGCAGCTAGAAGCCATAATACAAAGAGGTGTGCTGCAAGGTGTTGGTTTGGACTGGCTGGAAGGAACTGTCACTTCCACTTTTACTTGATCTTTAGTTAGGGAAAGCAGAAACATAGTGTAGCAATAAAAAACTGAAGTGAATTTCCGGCAAGGAGCCACCATTGGTAGTGGCGCGTGCCGTACACGCACCACACCAAAGGACAAAATAGGAAGATCTAATGCCGCTGAACCCAACGGTGCCGCGTGTGGTGGCAAGAAGCTTCTGCAAGCATGGCTGCGCGTGAAACTCCCGCATTGCATAGACTGCGCGTGAGAGATATGGGCCCCTCGAATGGACAGATTTCTTCTATCGTCTTGAAGATTGGCACCTGGGGAGGCTGACGAAGGGGTGCGTGTCGGACTTTGCTTGCCGGAAAGCAGCAAATTGACTAGTTTCAGTGTTACCTGTGAAAAGCTAAAAAAAAAAGTAGAGAAAAAAAAAATCTAAACAAAAATTAAGTCTGGCGAGAGAGGGAGGTGGGCGAAGCCAAAGCTTCAACCCCCATCCCCCCGGCGAACGGATTAGACTCTAGAGGTGGTGATGGGTTTGCAGAAACGGGAGAGGAAACTTTTATGGAGAGAGGAAAAAAAAAAAAAAAAAGAAGTCAGTATGAATGTTTCTTCTTGATCAATAGATAAGTTCTGGAAAAATCTCTTTAGAGATTAATAACTTGGTTCTTTTTTTGCCCTGATCAAACTGCAAATTAAAGGCCGACATTAATAAGATGTGTAGGTCTTTAAATATTGCTCTTCTTTTTCCCAGGATAAAACATTTGACAATACATTAATGTGTACGTACGTACGTTCCTACGATCGACTTCCGGCGGCCTATTAATTATACCAAAATATATATAAATATATATATTATTTAGTGAAATCAACGTAATGATAATATAATATATAGAATTATATATATATATATATTAGTAAATGGCAACGTGTGCTGCATGTGTATCCTGTGATCAATTTTGTTATGTTTTAAATTTTTAACTATAAATGAACAGATTTATGTCTATATTTTTTTAAAAAAAAAATCTTGTTTACAACACATTATATACACAATCTATATAATGTTTATAACTATAATATAACAACTTACAAAAATCAAATCACTATTATGTACATATAATTTTAAAGTATATCTGTACAAATATTTTGCAAAAACTATTTTCCAAAACGTAGAGACTGTCAAAATATTGTCTCTGTTGTCCTTTTTTATTTTTTTCATAAATCTAACCAGATCTTCACATGTTTGACCTTGTTTTGTTTGTTTTTTCTTCTATTGTGAATCTTTACATTAATGAATGGATATTGGTTTCTGTTGGCTTTTTTTCCTTAGAACATATCTTCACATGTTTGAAGTTATCGTGTTCAGATTTCAGGCTTATTTATTTTGCATCCCAGTTGATTTTTATTTTTTGTTTCTCTTTGATCTTTGTTTTTGCTTCTGTTGTGAATCTCTACATAAAGGAATATACGTTGGTTCCTGTTCTTTTTCCCTACACATATGCACATATTAGATTTGTTATTACGTAAGAGCATCTTTCTTAGTCATATTTTTTTCTGTTTATTTGTCTACACAACTTCAAATATTATGCGCATCTATTTATTTATATTATGTTATGAATTTATTTATATTTATTTAGAAATCTTCCTATTTAGAACAGAGGGGTTGTTTTTCTTTTTTTCTTTTTTTTTAAATTTGGGTGTAATGTTCTTTTAACATATGATGAATTTTTGTAATTGTTCTTGTTTTTATATTCACAAAGAGTGGGGCTACTCTGCCGCCCCACTCTTATTGAACTTATCGCTCAGTCACCGTTTTTTTTTTTTCACATTTTTTTAATATATTTAAAAAATAAAAAAAATACATCAATATATTTAAAATTACTAAATAATAAATAGTTTTTTCCATTCACAAAAATTACCATTTCTGTAATTTTCAATTCACACCTATTGGACGAAA
>QEOT01006294.1:79026-99340 GCA_003123785.1 Pterocarya stenoptera
CTTATATTAATATGTTAAATTTTGATTTGTATAAAAAAGTTTAATTTTGAACTGTTCTTGCAAATTATTCGAATTTTATGATGAAGGGACGTATTAATTACAGTCAAGTCAGCTAAAACAAATTGATGTTAAGGAAGACATTCCTTTTGGATATCAAAGAGTACGTTGAATAATAGTAAAATAGTTTTTAAATAATAGTAAATAATTTTTGAATAATAGTAAAATAGCATGAGAATATATGAGAAGAGTTGTATACCAAGGTCCCAAACAAGGCTCTAATTCTTTTATGGTATTCCATGTCCAACCCTACAAACTTATTTTTCGAACACACTTGGAAACAAATCTCTTCCTCACAATGGCTTTCCCATTTACTTGTTTTTCGAAGATACCCTAATAATCCTGCCCGTACGATGATTATTGGGGATACGCCCCAACGAAGAGGATGATCATGTCTATCCAATTTTTTAAAATTAGTCCTCACTTTTAATGGAGAAAACTTATAGTAATAATGTCAATTAGCCAATTCCTAGAAACCAAGAGTAATGAAAATGCGTATAAAACACAAAAGCGGAACTTTAAAGTATTACGTACCTAAAAGGGAAATGATATTCCGAGCAACAAATCCTATCAAAATTTGTATCGATTTTTTTTACTTAATAATTAAGGAAATATTTTTTAATGAGTTTGTGATTTTTCTTAAATATTTAAGAAGTTTAAAAAATGTTGAAAAAAAAAAATTGCGCTGTCGATAGAAACTCTCGGTGGGGTTTGTCGGCGAACGTAGTAGACTCCTTTAAGATTCCATCTAGATGGACAGGAATCTTGATAGACGTTAATAAACAAAGAAGAAGATGTAGTAAGCTAGGAACAAGTCTAGGTGTATGGCCCAATATATAAAAATAAAAATTAATGAATGACATTGGAGCAAGTCCAATGATTGATGTTGCAACTGTGGATATGCATGAAAGGCTTGATAAGGCCCTAAAAGGCAGGCCTCCTGGGCTGGCTTTCCGAACCCACGTTGTAGTACTAAAAAGGTAAAAACCTGTGTTTCCTAGCTAATATCACTTTGGGGCTGTCTCTAAGATTTGACGTGACCCGATAATTATCTAGCACGACCAAAATGGGAAGTGTATCATGTCGAAATGATTAATCAACAACATTAATCTCATGTACCATTGTCAAGAAAAAAATAAGCTGTACGTAGTTTAAACTTTAAAGAAACATATATGGCAAATTAAAGATTGAGAGTAATGCTATACATCACACCATTATCTTATTTTCATCCCACTATGTAAGATGTGGCTACATATTTATTATCATTGGATGATAAAGAATTATCCAACAAATGATTATCTAATGATGATAAATATACCACATCTTATATAGTAGGATGAAAATGAGATAGTGGTGTGGTGTATAGAATGTTTCATACAAAATTAAACAGAGTTGGAGAAGTCAATCGAGAGTTTTGGTCGATAAAACCGGCAACTTTCACCATTATTTTTCTTCTTTATATATTCATGAATTAAAAGGAAAACAAATCCAGTACAGTTTCATGGGATTCAGAAATGATTAGAAGATAGATGAACGTGAGTACTGGATTTTTAAGTGAAGAATGCATCCATCCTGAAATAAGTTTACAGTACTTCTTATATATATATATATATATATATATATAAGGCTTTGTGGGTTAACCATGCAGGCTAGGAGAAGAACCCTAGCTTTGAGGAGTTTGATGATGTCATAATTAATGATTGGAGCAATTCTTTAGCGGCCTGTTGTAATGTAACTCTGTTGTGTGACAGTAATGCATGACATCTTGGGAGTCTTCTTCACAAGATGACTGGTGTCATATAGTGCCTAGCTAACTAGATCGAGCTCAAGCTTTCTTGACTTCTAGAAGCACTATTACTACCACTTTAGCCTATCACCAATATTAAAAGGATCGATCATCTTATATATATATATATATATTTATATATATATATGGTACTGTGCTAGCTGCATATATGACTACAAAAAAAAAAAGAGTATTTATGTCAAGTTATTTGTGACGAAAATGACTATTTATGATGAGAATAGATTTATTTTAATAAAAAATAGTTACTTTAGCAAGAAATATCTGACAATAAATAAGCATTTTCTTATAATGTATATGCACCGTCATGCACGGGAGATGTGCCGTCAAAGTTGTGGCATGTGGGCATGCATAAGAAGATAAAAAAAAAATGTTGTTTTTGAAGACGACATAAATGTTGATCGACTTTGAAATTATTTGGTGGTAGGGCTTAATTTCCATATCTTAGCTNTTACTACCACTTTAGCCTATCACCAATATTAAAAGGTTCGATCATCTTATATATATATATATTTATATATATATATGGTACTGTGCTAGCTGCATATATGACTACAAAAAAAAGAGAGAGTATTTATGTCAAGTTATTTGTGACGAAAATGACTATTTATGATGAGAATAGATTTATTTTAATAAAAAATAGTTACTTTAGCAAGAAATATCTAACAATAAATAAGCATTTTCTTATAATGTATATGCACCGTCATGCACGGGAGATGCGCCGTCAAAGTTGTGGCATGTGGCCGGCATGCATAAGAAGATAAAAAAAAAATGTTGTTTTTGAAGACGACATAAATGTTGATCGACTTTGAAATTATTTGGTGGTAGGGCTTAATTTCCATATCTTAGCTAGCATGCAGTGTTATACACTCCAGTTTGAATAAAGTAGTCAATGATCACATGCATGAAGTTGTGATTCCAGAATTGGTTGGCTGTAGCAGTCATATGATATTATGTCCTAATTTCTAATTTCCTGCCACACAAAACAAATTATTTAAATCTAAAAATTTAGTATTGATGATAATCACAAACATGAGTCTCATGAGAAGATAATATTACTTTGAGGATCAACTTAATTAATTTTCGACTATTAATTAAGAGTATAGTACCGATTATTGTTAATTGTTTATGACGTTTAGTCAAGCTGTGATCAAGGTGTTGATCAAATAGGACTTTAATGAATGATTAATCATCAATCGATTAGAGTTATAAGCAATTCGTAATCTCTTATTAATTAATTCTTACATAAATTAATAAAAAAATATGAAGAAGATAAAGAAAAGAAAACACTATAACAAAAACGGTCTTTTTCGATTAATTTATCGCGATCAAAAGACTAATTGTGAATAGTCTTTTAATCACGATAAATTAATTGCAAAAAGTCGTTTTTGTTATAGTGAAATGTAAAATGATTTTTCCTCGTCAAAAGCACATGCATCTAGATGGAATTTGAATTCAAAAGAGAAATCAAATTCTATAAATTAATTAATACCTAGAGGTTTGTACAGCTTACACTGGAGTCTGTTAGAACATTAACTGAGTCTATCATGCAGGCTTCTATGGTACTTTCCTTTCTTCTTCTTTTGGTCCTTTCAATGGCCAATGCTCAACAGAGAAACTTCAACTTGAGCCGAGGCTCTTCTCTCTCTCCCACGGGAAACTCATCCTTGTTCTCACAATCCGGCACTTTTGCCTTTGGGTTCTTTCCTTTTGGTGGTGGCTTTGCAGTTGGCATATGGTTGGAAGGAACTCCACAAAAAACTGTTGTCTGGACAGCCAACCGGAATGATCCTCCGGTATCTCGCAATGCCACCATTGGATTGACAAACGATGGAATAAGGCTCATCTTGCAAGAGGTGGGAGGCCAAGAAAAAACCATTGCCAATACTACAGAACGTGCTTTATTTGTTTCCATGCTCGATACTGGCAACCTTGTTCTCTCCAATTCGAATTCAACAATTATATGGCAAAGTTTTGATTACCCAACAGACACCCTTTTGCCAGGTTTACTCCTACGAGCTGGGGATCAACTCATTTCTAGTATCTCTGAAACCAATCACTCGATGGGAAGCTTTCGGATCAAGATGCAGACCGATGGGAATATTGTAATGTATCCAGTAGGTTCTCTTGATGCTCCAGACTAAGCTTATTGGGCAGCAGCAACAAATTTTGTTGGAAAGAACGGAACTCTGACTCTAGATGGAAACGGTCGCCTGTACATGCTCAATAGTAGTGGCGCCGAGGTGAAGAACATCAACAATGGAGCTGTTCCCTCTGATGGGAAGATGTATCGAGCAACAATTGATGCAGACGGGATATTCAGGGTGTATTCTCATAACTTGATTGAGAATGGTAGTCAATCAACCGAGTGGTCTGTGCCAGATGATAGATGCACTCCTAAAGGCATATGTGGCATCAACGCGTATTGTGATCTCGTTAGTCTACAACCTGTTTGTGCTTGTCCTCCTGGTTTTGATTTCATCAATCAGGAGCAAAGAAATTTGGGTTGCAATAGAAACTTCACTGCAGAAAGTTGTGCCTTTAAAAATGACCATATGGAGTACACTATTCAAGAATTGCGAAACGTTGTATGGATAGAAAGCACATATGCCATTTTGTCCTCTGTGACGAGAGAAGAATGCAACCTGGTATGTTTAGAGGACTGCAATTGTGAAGCTGTTCAGTTCCAAGGCCAAGAATGCAAGAAACAAAAACTTCCATTGACATTTGGGAGAAGAACAGAACAGGATCAAGCTGGCAACTCAAGCCCAACAACGCTTGTTAAAGTAGGCATGGACTCAGGTAGGAATGGGACAATGGATCCCAAAGTACCCCAGAAAGTTTTGCGAATGGATATCTTAGTCATTGGTGTTGCATGTCTTTCTTTCGCGTTGATTGTGCTAGCCTTTTCCGCTTTTCTAATCTTTAGATATCGTCTTTGGGCATACAAAAAGATTCCTTATAAAGCTAATGATCAAGGATTGATTGAAGATGTGTCTCTTCGAGCATTTACTTACAAGGAGCTCGAAGTTGCGACGAGTGGCTTTAGCGAACAACTGGGTAAGGGTGCTTTTGGGACAGTTTTCAAGGGCACCTTGTCAGGGCAGAGAACAATTGCCGTCAAGCGGCTTCATCAGGAAATGGTGGCTGATGGAGAAGTGGAATTTCGAAACGAGATGAGGTCCATTGGAAGAACCCACCATAGAAACCTTGTCCGCCTGCTAGGTTACTGCCATGATGGTTCCAATAGGATTTTGGTATACGAGTACATGAGCAATGGAACACTCTCTAGCTACGTTTTGAAATCCCAGTTAAAGCCAAATTGGGAACAAAGAATTAACATCGCTTTGGATATAGCAAGAGGGATCCTATACTTACACGAGGAATGCGAGACCCGCATCATCCACTGCGACCTCAATCCCAACAACATATTAATGGATGAGTATGGCTGTGCAAAAATTGCAGATTTTGGACTAGCGAAACTATTAATCCCAGACCATTCCAGGACTCTCACTGGGGTGAGAGGGACAAGAGGTTATGTTGCCCCTGAATGGCACAAGGGCATGCCCATCACCGTGAAAGCCGATATTTTTAGTTTTGGGATTATGTTTTTCGTCATTATATGTTGTCGCAAGAGCGTTGACAACGATGCTCCTGAAGGAGAGGCAATTCTTGCGAAATGGGTCAATGACTGTTTCGAGGCCAATGAACTTAGCAAGCTGGTGCCTGAAGAAGTTGATCAGCAAAGCTTAAAAAGGATGATCAAAATTGGGTTGTGGTGCATAGAAGAAGACCCAGAAGTCCGCCCTTCAATTAAGAAGGTGATTCAGATGTTGGAAGGTACTGTAGAGATAGCTGAACCTCCATCGGCCCAATCTTCATCCCAGCATTAGTTCTTCATTTTTCAAAAGAGTGAAGTATTTCTTCTCTTTCCATAAAAGTCGATTTGTAATTGGATTTAAAGTTGTTCAAAGTTGTTGCTATCAAGCTAGTGCGGCCTTCCATATTGATTGTAGTGTGCCCTCGTTTTATATGTGCTATTAGAAAAGTTAAGCCCTGTTTCGAGCGTATAGTGTTGCCGAACTTAGTACTATATACGTACATATATAAGTTATATAAGAAAAATATGAAAAAAATAACGATAATGCTCTCAAACTACCGCCTAATTTTCTATCACCCCCTCAAAAAATCAACTTTGAAAATTATCCCCAAACTACTAAAAAATCACAACTTTGCTAGGTTACTGCGCCATGATGGTCCCAATAGGCTTTTGGTGTACGAGTATATGAGTAATGGAACACTCTCTGACCACCTTTTCAAATCCCAGTTAAATCCAAATTGGGGAAGAAAGAATCAACATCGTTTTGCATATAGCAAGAGGGATCATGTACTTACACGAGGAATGTGAGACCCAAATCATCCGTCATGACATAAATCCCAACAACATACTGATGGGTGAGTACGAGAATGCCAAAATTGCAGACTTTGGATTGGTGAAGCTATTGATCCCAGTCCATTCCAGGACTCTCACTGGGATTAGAGGGACATGAAGAGGTTATGTTGCCCCAGAATGGTACAAGAACTTGCCCATCACAGCAAAAGTGGATGTGTATAGCTTTGGTATTGTCTTCGTAGTTATCATATGTTGCCGTCGGAGCATCGATGTCAATGCCCCAGAAAATGAAGTTCTTCTTATAAATTGGGTCGACGACTGTTTCACGGCTAATGATGTATGCAAGCTGGTGCCTGAAGAAGAAGTGGACGAACAAAGCTTGGAGAGAAAGGTGAAGATTGGGCTTTGGTGCATTGAAGAGGAGCCTGCTGTCCGTCCTTCAATGAAGAAGGTGTTTCAAATGTTGGAAGGCATTAATGTAGATGTACCGATTCCTCCATGCGCCCGTTATTCATTGCGGGAAAATAATATTGATTCATCCAGCTAGCTGTTCCAATATCTAGGCCTTGCATATATGCCTTGAGCCTTGGAGCTTGGAGCTGGGTGCTATTTTTAAAATGTGTAGTAATTCTTTTTCTAGGGTAACATGCATGTTATTGAATTTGATCCCTTGGGTCTCAGAATTAATCATCAATATATCAGTACTATACATATTTGAGATTACACATACTAAGAAACCAAAATACTTTACATGCAAACATGATCAAATAAAGATATATTTATATTTATATATCAGTGATCGATTTATAACTAGAGCAACATGTTCAAGATTATGATAATGATAATCAATCTCAATATATACGTAATTGATCATATAGTTCTACTATTAAATTAAAAATAAGCTGGTTGATATATATATATATATGTGTGTGTGTGTGTGAAATGTATGCACTGATCTTATCACACTGTTTCTTTCTTTAATCTATCCATTCACTAAAGTGATCTTTAATCTAGCTTTGATCTTCTCGTAGTACCATTGTCCGGCGGTCATATTGATCTACAAGATAGTGGTACGTATTAGTTATAATTGTTTTGCGATCCAATTATCTCCACACGCAATTTTTTATCCTATTTCTATTGAAAAATACTGTATTTCTATAGATACTGTTTATATCCCTATAATTCAAAAAAATTTGAATTCTCAATTCTCTACGACGCTTCGGGGATAAAATATTTTCAAGANAACGTATTAGTTATAATTGTTTTGCGATCCAATTATCTCCACACGCAATTTTTTATCCTATTTCCATTGAAAAATACTGTATTTCTATAGATACTGTTTATATCCCTATAATTCAAAAAAATTTGAATTCTCAATTCTCTACGACGCTTCGGGGATAAAATATTTTCAAGAACAAGTAAATCATAATTATTTTTGTCTATATTTCCAGTCATTTTTTGATGTTGTCTTCATTCAAAAGAAAATTATGAAATTTTTAATATTCTGCGGAAAAGAAAAGATTATGCACTTTAGATCAGATGATGACAAATTATGGGACAACCTCGTAGAGTACTGTTTCAAAGTTTTGTTTGGATTGCTTGGATGGCTTGGATGGTAGGCAAGGTCTCCTTGGCTGACAATTATTTTCAATTACGTAATTAATTTGAGTCTAGTCTATCAATTAGGCCGGCTGCATGGGTAGATAATTAAACGGACGTTGCCTATCTAATCAAATCAAACCTAAAACATAAAATCTTTAGACCTCTAGGCCTAATTTGTTATCAAATATACGATAAGGTGGATTGAGATTAAAATTAAAATTTTAAATAAAATATTATTTAAATATATTTTTTAATATTAATTTTGTTTTAAAATTTAAAAATATTGAATTGTTTATTTTATTTTGTATTGTAATTTGAAAAAGTTGAATTGTTTATTTTATTTTGTATTGAAATTTGAAAAAATTATAATAATAAAATTGAGATGAGATGTTTTCTGAAAATTGATAAATTTATTGAAAAGAATTACCACAGCTTAACACACAAGGTGTTTGAGAGAATGTTTCATACTCTATTTTCTCTGCATATTTACAAACAGTGATCCTTTGCCTTTTATAGAACTACATAGACGAGGCAATACTTTACAAGAGCCACTCATATGATTACACTTCATCAAGTTTGTTGCACAAGAATATTCCAAAAAATAACCAGACGTTGAAGGAGGCTCTTATTGGCTGATGTTGTCAGAGGCAATGCCAAAAGGTAATAAGGTGGTTAGCTGCAGTGCTTAGGAGTAACGTGTTGCAGTGCACAGGAAGGACGTGTTGTGGAAAGCATCGTCTTGGCGTCTTCGTCCTTACTACTGAGGTCCTTAATAGCCCCCCTCTATCCAAAGGGCACCACATAAATGGTGAGACTGGATCGCAATAGTTGATACCGAGCAGCATAGAGAGGTTTAGTGAATATATCAGTGACATGATCTTTACTTGAAAAAAAAGTAACTTGTAGTGATTTGGCAGCCACACGATCTCTTACAAAATAGTAATCAAGTTCAACATGCTTTGTGCGGGAGTGTAACATCGGGTTGACAGACATGTAGGTAGCACCAAGATTGTCACACCATAGAATAGGAGGATTAGAGAGAAAAATACCAAGCTCACCAAGTAGTGATTGTACCCAAATAAGTTCACAGGCAGTATTAGCTACTACCTTGTATTCAGCCTTAGTGGATGAACGAGCAATAGTAGGTTATTTTTTTGAACCCCAAGAGATTAAGTGAGAGCCAAAATACACACAGAATCTTCCAGTGGACTTTTGATCATCAGGACACCCGGCCCAATTAGCATCAGAATAGTCGGACAGCGAATGAGAAGAAGACACAAAAAAGGTAAGACCAAAGTTAGGAGTAAGGTGCAAATATCTCAAAATGCGCTTAATAGCTTGCCAATGGGAGACTTGAGGACAATGCATAAACTGACAAACCTTGTTGACAGCGAATGAAATATCTGGTCGTGTAAAGGTCAGATATTGCAGACTCCCGACCACACTACGATACAACTGAGGATCTTCAAAGGAAGGACCATCAAGGGCAGACAGTTTAGTGGATGATGACATAGGGGTGGTGACAGGTTTGGAGTTATGCATATTGGTCTTTTGAAGCAAATCTGAGATATACTTTGTTTGAGACATGAACAAGCTGTGTGCAGTCCTAGTTATTTCGACGCCTAAAAAATAATGTAAAGGACCTAAATCTTTAATTGGGAAAGACACTCTCAAAGCAGATAGTAAATCAGCAATAAAATTCGAGTTAGATCCTATGACGATTATATCGTCCACATATACCAACACAAACACAGGCTCAGTAGCAGTTGAACAAATAAACAGAGAAGAGTCAGATTTTGAAGCATGAAAACCAAGAGAAAGGAGCTGATTGCTTAACTTGGCAAACCAGGCTCTAGGTGCCTGTTTGAGACCGTATAGAGACTTACGTAGCTTGCACACATGCTGAGGGTAGTCAGGATTTGCAAATCTGGGAGGTTGTTGCATGTACACAGCCTCCTCCAAGTCACCATGCAGAAAGGCATTTTGAACATCGCGCTGATGCAATGGCCACCCAGGGGACACTGCAATGGAAATTATCAAACGGATAGTAACAGGTTTCACTACGGGGTTGAAGGTTTCGGTGAAATCCAAACCAGTCTGCAGATGGAACCCTTTGGCCACAAGACGCGCCTTGCGACGCTCAAGGGTGCCATCAGCATGGCGTTTGGTTTTAAGCACCCATTTCGAACCAAGGGTATTGTGAGAGGAGGAAGATGGGACCAAGTCCCATGTATGGTTCTGTAATAGAGCCTGAAATTCAGAGGGCATAGCCTCACGCCATACAGCATGCTTTAAGGCCTCTGTGAATGACTGAGGTTCTTCGGCTATGACAATATGACTGGAAAAATTAAGAGAGGGTTTGTGTTTAGGATGAGGCCACAGGATGGTTCTGTCATTTCGAAGGAGGGGTTTGTGGATGTTGCATTTTGATCTGGTGAGCATGGGATGGGAAGATTCAGGTAGTTCAGGTGTGGATTGGGAAGGAGATGACGCACGGGTTGAGGGCAATGGCGGAGAGTGTAACGATGAAGATGACCTAGAGGGAATGTGCCAATGAGCCGGGTTGGATAGGAAAGAATCATCTTGGGTTGGAGTGGGTTGAGTTTAGGGTAAAGTGAGCATGGGTGGAGTTGAGTCATGTGTGTAGGTGGGCCTGGTAGAAGAAGGAAGAGTGGCCGGCTGAGCTGAAGTTGTTTGTGTAGGAGGTAACGAGATGGTGGGCTATTGCAAGGGAGATGAATTTAGATTTGGAAATGGGTTCAGTAGGGAAGAATTAGATTGAGCAGATTGTACATTTTGTATAGGAAAGGGAAAACTATCTTCTCTAAATTGAACATCACGAGAGACGTAGACGCGACCTGTGGGAGCATGAAGGCAATTATAGCCTTTGTGATCCTAAGTGTACCCAATGAAAATACATGGGCTAGATCAAAGATCTATTTTGTACTGATTAAAAGGCCTCAAGTTGGGCCAATACAAGCAACGAAAGGTGCATAAAAATGTGTAATCAGGAGATTTTTTAAAAAGAACTTGAAAGGGAGAGAGTTGTTTTAAGACAGGAGTTGGCAAACGGTTGATGTGAAAACAGCCGTTTGAAAGGCTTCAGCCCAATATGTTTGTGGGACTGACGCGTGGGCTAGAAGAGAAAGCCCAGTTTCAACAATGTGTCGATGACGACATTTAATGGACCCATTTTGAGGGTGCTAGTATGGGCATGTAATGTGATGATTAATACCAAGATTTTAGAAAATTCTGTGAAGGGGCCGAAATTCACCCCCCTAGTTTGATTGGATTGAGAAATTTTAGAAGAAAAGAAATTGTTTACATAGTTTAAAAAAGCTAAGAAAACTGAAGAAACATCCGATTTAGACTGCAAAGGAAATATCTATATATATTTAGAAAAGTTGTCGAGAATAGAAAGATAGAACCTACATCCGTTTGAGGAAGGCATAGGTGCCAGTCCCCAAACGTCCAAAAACAACAACTCAAAACATTTCTTTGACCTAGATGGAGAAGGGGGATGCGGTAAAAAATGAGATTTGGCTTGGGGGCAACTATTACATGTAGTCATGGAAGTCGTGGATGTTGTTGGGAGCTCGAATTTGTTGATGGTGAGGGAGGTGATCCGTTGTGATGGGTGGCCAAGTCTGTTGTACCAAGTTTGAGGAGAGGTCCCTTCACAAAGAAGAGTTGTAGGGGACGGATTAAAAGCACGTAGTGATGAGATGGCCATAGCATCAGAGGGAAGCTCATACAAACCGTTCTGAATGTGGCCCTAAAGAAGAACTTCCCGGGTGCGCAAATCCTTCACAAGAAAAAATTCAGAGTGAAATTCAAAATAGACAAAATTATCTACACAAAACTGGCGAACAGAGAGAAGATTTCTGGTTATTGAGGGAACATGAAGTATTTGAGATAAAATAAATGTACGAGAGGAAGAGTGAAATTGACCAGAACTGATATTATGAATTGGTAGAGTTGACCCATCATTGATGCTCACTTGGTCAGGTCCTTGATAACTACTGGAGTCCAGGTTCAGGTTGGAGAATTTTGAGGTAAAGTAGTTGGTAGCAGCGGTGTCAGGGAACCAGTTGTTTGATGGTGGGGCTGAGGGAGAAAGTTGATGCTGCGGTGAGGCTGTATAGTTGGAGGTAAATGAAAAGGGTGGTGATGCCGTATAAGCTTGGTTGAAACGATTGTGGCATACCAGAGCAGTGTGGCCAGGTTTATGGCACACTTGACAGGAGGCACGAGTGTCAGGTCTGGGTGAGAAGAAGGTCAAGCCACCTTTGTTGAACCCTTGACCACGACGTCCTCTGGAAAAGGAGTTTCTGCCATGACCAAAAGTGAAACTTGGGGGTTGAGTAGCAGTAGCATGAACGACTATCTGAGTGCCTGCAAGTAATGTGTTAGTTTGATGAGTCAACCTAGACTCATGATTTAACAAAAAACTGAAGACTTGAGTGGTGGAGAGGGTATTGGGCCGAGTAGTTAAGGAGGTGACGAGCGACTTATAGTCGGAGCCAAGGCTAGCAAGTAAGTAAATAATGAGCTCAGAGGGGGAGAGTGGATGGCCTGTTGCACCAAGAGATGAGGCAAGAGTAGTGACTTTGTTAAAATACTTGGAAATGGAGGAGGAGCCCTTTTTAATGGTGGTGAGTTGATATTTAGTTTGCATGATATGTGCTGTGGATTGAGCAGAGAACAAGCTTTGTAAAGTGGACCAGATTTCGACTGAAGTAGTGCAAGTGAGAACTTGAGCTAGGACGGATTCAGATAGAGATGCGTTGATGGTAGACATGATAAGTTGATCCTGTAAGAGCCATTTTGAGTAAGCCGGATTGGGATTACCATTGGTGGTGGGAGGAGGAGCCGGTAAAGAACCATCGACATAGTTGTATAATTGGTGACCACGACGAAAGGGGACGATTTGAGCCTTCCATAGAAGGTAGTTTTCGAGGCTAAGTTTTATAGTGAAGAAGCATTGAAAAGAGAGGATGGGGGAGCAGGAGTAACCATGATAGGAGAAGATGCAGGATCGAAGAGAAGAGTTTTTTTTTTTTTTTTTTTTGAGCAGGACGTTTAGTCCTTGAGGTGCTTTGATACCATGATAAATCTACTGAAAAGAATTACCACAGCTTAACACACAAGGTGTTTGAGAGAATGTTTCATACTCTATTTTCTCTGCATATTTACAAACAATGATCCTTTGCCTTTTATAGAACTACATAGTTGAGGCAATACTTTACAAGAGCCACTCATATGATTACACTTCATCAATTTTGTTACACAAGAATATTCCAAAAAATAACCAGACGTTGAAGGAGGCTCTTATTGGCTGATGTTGTCAGAGGCAATGCCAAAAGGTGATGAGGTGGTTAGCTGTAGTGCTCAGGAGTAACGTGCTGCAGTGCACAGGAAGGACGTGCTGTGGAAAGCATCGTCTCGGCGTCTTCGTCCTTACAGCTGAGGTCCTTAATAAAAACTAACGAGGCTAAGTTAAAAGTATAGCTAATCCTATAAATTAAAAATATGTGGATGATTTTGCTACGTACTTGCTAGTGTGCCACCTAGTGTGTATATATATAAATATATTTTGAGAAAAGACGATCAGAAGAATAGAGACTTCATCTTAGTGCAAAGTATATCGTGCCATGGAAACGATCCATTAAAGTCAAAATTACACCCATTTAAGAAGAAGCATCTCATTTGTTTGACTATTCTTTTTTTCTTCTTATAAACAGTACTACTCTTAAAACTGTGACGACTAGCTTCTTACTAATTTAGAGCTTCGGATCCACCCTAATTATTTACACGTATGGGGAGGAAACAATATGACCAGCAATCTTTAATGCAGTCATAGAGATACGACCATTAGTTTCATTGACTACGTGCCCAGCTTGCATGCAACGAGAATTAAGGCCTTTGTTCGTTTGCCATCTCTGCCATTTTTTGTTGGCCTGTCATTCAAAAGGTATCATCTCTCCTTGTCAAAATCATTATATATATATATATAGATATAGATATAAATATTAGATCAAAATTCATAACAGAAGTGATATTACCTCGTCGGAAATATATTAGATTTAGTGCGGTTGTTCTACAGATTCTCTGTCATTGTTGTTCATCCAATATCTTCATGTATTGATGGTCAAGTGTGCCACGTGGTAAGACTAGAGCAACACCACATATTCCACAGCTTAAATGCCGTGACTAGAGAGAACTATACTAGAGAGAGATTTTCTATATATTTGTGCCACACACATCATCCAAAGGGAGGAAGGACTATGTAAATAGTGGTTTAAGAGCCACTTCATAACCCCCAAGATAAGGGGAAGGGGTGGCCACTATGGGTGACCATTTCTTACATCTCCCACTTGCACATAATGGGAAGACACCAAGTATGTACCTCTCAATATGTTCTCAATTTTGTTCATACTTGGCACATAGACAATGCGACTATCTAGCACAGCTGTAAAAGAAAAATGGGAGCACTATACCAAATCTCTCCAAAAGAAGACTAGCATAGTAACATGCATCTCTAAAAGTGTCTCGTTATGCCTCGACTTATTTAGTCACATCAGACTAAGTATCACTAATCCATCTTGAGTCCAAATGACTAAGATATGAAAAAGTGGAGTTTGATAATGGTGAAGGGAGGACTAAACCAGGTGGGGGAATTGGAATGGATGGTGTTGAAGCCAGGATCTTGAAAAAGGGAAGGTGGACTCATAGAAAATGACATATCTAAAAATAAAACAAGAATGATTTTCTAAGTCATAGAGTTTATATCCCTTGACACCTGCTAGGTAGCCAAGAAAGATGCACCTCTTGGCTTTAGGACTTAGTTTGGTTCTGTTATGCTTGAGGGTAAATGCAAAACAAAGGCATCCAAATACCCTTAGATGTATGTATGATGGCACTATTGAGAAGAGAACCTCAAAGGGAGACTTATTGTTCAAGGTGGGAGTGGGTATTCTATTAATGATGTGGGTGGCTGTCATGACAGTATCCCCCAAAAATGAAGAGGTAAAGAAGCTTGAAAGATGAGGGCCCTAGCCACACATAAGAGGCGTTGATTCCTTCTCTCAACCACCCCATTTTGTTGAGGGTATAAACACAAGTCTTTTGGTACAAAATTCCATTGGAATTGTAGAAAATGGACATGTAGAATTCCAGTCCATTGTCAGACCTGATTTGTTTTATTTTGGCATTGAATTGAGTGTTAACCATGTGAACAAAATTATGCAAAATGGTCATTGTCTTAGATTTTAATTTCATCAAACAAACCCAAGTGACCCGAGAGTGATCATCAACTATAGTTAAGAAATAATGATGACCCTGGATTGATGCTTTTGAATAAGGCCCCCAAATGTTACAATGAACCATTCCAAAAGGAGCTAAAGTGCAAGAGGTACTTAGATTGAATGATTTTCTTTTCTGTTTAGCCAAATGACAAACAGTACATTGCATATCTTTGTTATTTTTTACATTGGAAACACAAGACTCAATTACATTCATCTCTGTTGAGAAGTGTGTCCTAATCTAAAGTGCCAAAGATCAAATTTCTGATATTGGTTTGCTTGAGCTATTTGGTTTGCTTGAGGTAGTTGATTGACAGTGTGACTGGAAGGATGTGAACCATTGACGTGTAGCAGTTAGGTGGATTGAAAGTGAGGAAGTAAAGGCCATTGTTTACTCTAGCAAATCCAATCGTCATCTATGAAGAGAGGGCCTGTATGAAGCAAAGTTTGTTCAGAAAAATAAGGCAAAGTGAGCTGTTGTGAGTGTGCTTGCTAACAGAGATCAAGTTGAAGGTGAATGATGGTACACAAAGTACATTGTTGAGGGTTAATGAATCAGACATTTTCACAGTTCCAATGTGAGTTATCTTGCTTGAGTTTTGTTAGGTAATTAAACAAAGGAATGGGGCTCACAGTTGATGGAAGTAAGTAGTGATGTAGAGTAGACCATATGGTCTGTAGTTCCAGTGTCAAGTATCTAAGGTGCAATTTGAGAGTTGGTTCAAAAGAAATGTAAAGTGTTCATGATGAGTTGCAAAAAAAATGGATTAATTTGGCAAGGAATGAGCAGTAGATGGATGTAAATCTGTACCTGCCATGTTGGAGGAATGAAGAACAATAGTTGTGGCTTCAACAGGCTTATCTTGGTCAGGTGATGGAGGGTTACCAACATGGAGCTGAGCTGTTTTACCATTGACAAGTGCAAGGAGCTTTTGAATTTGAGCTTCACTAATGGGTAGCTGTGGTCCTTCCATGGGTGCTCTCTCAAGGCTTTGTGATGTGACTTGGTTTGCAGAGTGTCCATCTGAGAATCCTCGTTTTAACTTGGTGAATTTGAAGTTTGGATGAAATCCAATCAGTCGATAGCACTTGTCCTTAGTGTGTCCACTCTTACCACAGTTGTGCATTTCTTCCCAAGCAACATTGATGGTTATTGTGCACAAGATAAGTGTGGCATTAATGGTTATTGTGCATGTAAAAAATGAACAATATGTTTGCACATGTCCTCCTGGGTTTGTTTTCATCAACCGGGAGAAAAAGATTCTGGGTTATGGTAGAAACTTCATTTTAGAAAGTTGTATTTGCAAGAACGAACATACAAGGTACATAATTGAATAAATGCAAAATACAATGTTAGAAGAGAGCACATATAGCCTTTTACCCCCTATGATGAAAGAGGGTTGTAAACATGCATGTTTAGAGGATTGCAACTATTAGGCTGCCTTCTTTCAAGGCTAAGAATGCATGAAATAAAAGCTTCCCTTACATTTGGGAGAAGCTTACAAGTAGACCCTGGGAGAAGCCCAATGATTAATGTTGCAACTATGGATATGATAGGCTTGACATGGCGCAAAAAAGCAGGCCTCCTGGGCTTTCTTTTCAAAGCCACATAGTAGTACTTGGGTTATCAAATTGTTTTGGCTTTCTGTTGATTTGGTCTGTGCTCATATGGGCAGCCAACTTTTCCACCGAAAGTTGTCAACCACCTAGCAGAAAGTAAGCCAAAAATAATGAATAAATTGGCTTGTGTTCACACCATCCTAAGGTGAAGCTCCTCCCTATAAATATATGGAGTTGTAATGATGTAAGGCATCATCTGAAGTGAGCGATCAAGGGCATAGCTGAGAAGCCAAAGAGTGCTTTTGGAGGGTTGAGAGTGAGAGAAAAAAGAAAGAGAGTAGAGTTGAGTGTGAGAATTTCCCCCTTTATTTGTATTGATTTTCACAATTTAATAGTGAAGTCTCTCTCTTTTGGACGTAGGCAATTGCTGAACTACGTTAAATCCATTGTGCAATTGTGTGGGTTTTGATTTCGAGTCTGATAATCCCAACAAGTGGTATTAGAGCGTGTTGGGATGAGGTTTTCTGTGCACAAGAGAAAACTTGACTCTAGTACGTTGCTCAATTTGAGAATTGGAGCATATCAGAGTGTTTGTCTCATTGGGACAAGAAAAACAGTGCAAACTAGAGGCTGAGAGGACACTACATGCAACTTCACACATTGTCGAAAGAAAATTGTATTGATCCAAGTGCAGATGCTCGCTACATGCATAGCTGGAGGTTGAAGATGCATGGGGTAAGGCATAACAAGCAGTGTTTTAAATACCATACCGTACTGACCCGTATTTTCTGTACCTGCCACTGGTTCAGTAGAGGTATTCTATATATTTTGTACCGGCCTAAATACCGGCCATACTGATCGATATTTTGGCCAGTATCGGCCTGTATTTTGGCCTGTACAGGCCGATATTTAAGCTTGTATTATGATTATTTTTTATTTTTTCAAGCTACAAGTTCATTTTTTGACTCCCAATTCAGACTAGGCTATTTATAATTTATATATCTATGAATTTATATATAATTTATTCATATATAGATTATTATTTTGAAATATAATTTATATATATAGACATTTATATATATAATTTATTTATATATCTATCATTCCGAAATGGTACTGGTATTGAAATATTTCGTTCTAGTATCTTGACCGGTATGGCATCTTGTATGGTATTCAAAACATTGATAACAAGAGCCTGACTAAGCACAGCTAAGGTGCCACGTGGCACGCCACATCCGTAAAGAGTCCACGTGGCAGTCCCATGTTAGTAGGGAGGCTGACATGTCAAGCACGTGGCAGATCCACGTTAGCAGGAGGTGCTGATGTGTTAGTGCCACATCAGCAATGGGTGCCACATGGCAGTTAAGTCAGCGATGGAATATTCTCTCATGGCTGTATTATTTCAGAAATTATAATTTTGCCCCTGAAGTTATGAAAATTTCGGTTTGACCCTTAGAAAATTCTAAAATTTTCAGTTGAGCCCCTCCTAAGGTTTGTCAGTGTTCTGGATCCATCCATGAGATTAGAACCTGTAGTGTTTGCTTCTAGATGAGAGAAGCAATGGGTGCAATGTTGATTTTGAGCTAGGGAGCTATAGATGGAGGATACCTTTTTATGTAGAGGCACAGGTGAAGAAGATGGGAATGAGTTGAACTAGGAGTTGGAGGGCTAGTCCGACAGTGGATTTGATAGGAGATCCAAGTTCGAGAGACTATGGGCACACTCTATGGACAAAAATCCAAGAGACTACGGGCTCTTTTGTTTTCCCAGATGCGATGATATGAGTTGAGATTAAGTTAAAAGTTTAATAAAATATTGTTACAATATATATTTTTAATATTATTTTTGTTTTGGGATTTGAAAAAATTGAATTGTTTATTTTATTTTATGTGAGAATTTGAGAAACATATAATGATTAGATGAGATGAGTTAAGAGTAGTTGTGAAAACAAACAAGGTTATATGTTTTTTTTTTTTAATTTATTTTAACCTTAAACAAAGGAAATAACACAAAACGTAAAAGATACATGAAAAAATAGCGAATTACAGCTTGGAAAGCTGTAGATCCGCATTTTCAACCTTAGAGGAAATAAAAAATGCAAATATCGAGACTGTGGTGGTGAGTGAAAGACACGTGCCACCCTGAAAGTACGGCGGAACGTCAGGTCTGAAGAAATTGATGGCCCTGATTCCAGAAAAGCCTTGTGTGGTGGCAATAAAGCTCCCCTTGTGGTGGAGCGTGGATGTCACGCATGCTTTTTGGGCCATATGTGTGGTTCATGTGTAGCTCTATTTGACCAGATTCTTCTTTCGACTAAAGGATCGGCGCCTTGGGAATATTGCGGTGGGGCGCATGGTCTCCTGACTCCGAAGAACAATAAATCTGCATTTCGCTCTACTGTAAATGAAAAAAAAAACAAAACAGAAAAAATAAAAGAAAAACTAGAAAGAAGAGAGAGGAGGGATGAGGGAGGAAGGGGAGGAAGGGAGGAGCCGAAGCTCCAATCCCCCTTCTCTAGTCTGAGTTTTTTGAGGGGGGGAGGGGAGGTGGCTGTGTAGAGAAAAAAGGGAGAGAGCATAGAGTTTTTGTTTTGAATTTGACAAATTTAAGTGCTTTAAACATATATATATTTATATATATAGTTACCAAACAATTAAATAACTTCTTAATAGTTAAACTTAAGTTATAAGATATAATTCTTAAAATTATAACCTATATTTCTCATAGACAATCCCAAACACTTGAATAAACAAACATTCACCGGAGAGAAAGAAAGGGCCTTCCTTGATCATGTAATTACATAAAAAATAAGCTTTACAGATGAAGCTACGCGACAAAGGTTTTTAAATGGCAAACTTTGTAATTAAAGGAAGGATGTGTTCTGACCGACCGGATAATTCATTAGCCATATCCTTGGAAAACTCATTATTCGTACCCACAACATGTGGTTCACAGCAAAAAACTCCACGGAGATGCTAGAATTTCATACCCGCAATACAAAGACGTACTTTGACTCCTTTATTTGCAAGACTTGACTCTTCAAAATCCCTCAACTCCCATACGCTTTTTTAAAATTTTTTTTGCAAGTCTTTTCGGCTAGTTTCAATCTTCCTGATGAAAACCAACCAAATCAAGAAATCTCACGAGCAACGTCTTGGGACTAAGTTATTATTATTTATTGTTTATTATTTATTTATTACTATTCACACATGATCATCTAGATAATATTTTCGTATAAACATCTAACAAGGGTGGAAGAAGAAGATCAGAGAATAGTGGTAATAATTGAATAACCCCTCTTTCTCATAATAAAACAAACAACGTGAGATCATATGGTCCACAAGCTTTAGAAAAGTTACGGGGGATTGCGGGTTAAATGGCATATATCTCTAGAAAGCCTGAACGTGGTCCCCACTTCCCTGGACTACTAAACAGAAAAACAAAAATCAACAAATAAAACAAACGGCACTATAAAAGTTTCCAATTCACACGTCAATGTTGACGGGTCCTACAAGCTGCCAATGCCCTACAAAGGAAGAAAAAAAAAAAAAAAATCAAACATTTAAATTGGAGAGAAAAAAAAAAAAAAAAAAA
>QEOT01006294.1:99520-114096 GCA_003123785.1 Pterocarya stenoptera
GGAAAAAAAAAAAAACAAAAACAAAAAAGACAGTTCTCAAATGCATCCAATGGAATTGAATTTAAAAGAAAGATCAAATTATATAAACTAGTGATACTTAGAGGTTTGTATTTGCACCGTAGTTTGTTAGAACAACTGAGTCTATCATGCAGGCATCTTTGGTACTTTCGTTTCTTCTTCTTTTGGTCCTTCCAATGGCAAATGCTCAACAGAGAAACTTCAACTTGAGCCGAGGCTCTTCTCTCTCTCCCACGGGAAACTCATCCTTGTTCTCACAATCCGGCACTTTTGCCTTTGGGTTCTTTCCTTTTGGTGGTGGCTTTGCAATTGGCATATGGTATGAAGGAACTCCACAAAAAACTGTTGTCTGGACAGCCAACCGGAATGATCCTCCGGTATCTCGCAATGCCACCATTGGATTCACAAACGATGGTAGGCTCATCTTGCAAGAGGTGGGAGGCCAGGAAAGAACCATTGCCAATACTACAGAACCTGCTTTATTTGTTTCCATGCTCGATCCTGGCAACCTTGTTCTCTACAATTCGAATTCAACAATTATATGGCAAAGTTTTGATTACCCAACAGACACACTTTTGCCAGGTTTACTCCTACGAGCTGGGGATCAACTCATTTCTAGTATCTCTGAAACCAATCACTCGACGGGAAGCTTTCGGATCAAGATGCAGACCGATGGGAATATTGTGATGTATCCGGTAGGTTCTCTTGATGCTCCAGACTATGCTTATTGGGCAGCAGCAACAAATTTTGTAGGAAAGAACGCAACTCTGACTCTAGATGGAAACGGCCGCCTGTACATGCTCAATAGTAGTGGCGCCGAGGTGAAGAACATCAACAATGGAGCTGTTCCCTCTGATGGAAAGATGTATCGAGCAACAATTGATGCAGACGGGATATTCAGGGTGTATTCTCATAACTTGATTGAGAATGGTAGTCAATCAATCGAGTGGTCTATGCCAGAAGATAGATGCACTCCTAAAGGCATATGTGGCATCAATGGCTATTGTGATCTCGTAAGTCTACAACCTGTTTGTGCTTGTCCTCCTGGTTTTGATTTCATCAATCAGGAGCAAAGAAACTTGGGTTGCAATAGAAACTTCATTGCAGAAAGTTGTGCCTTTAAAAATGACCATATAGAGTACACTATTCAGGAATTGCAAAACATTGTATGGATAGAAAGCACATATGCCATTTTGTCCTCTGTGACAAGAGAAGAATGCAACCTGGCATGTTTAGAGGACTGCAATTGTGAAGCTGCTCAGTTCCAAGGCCAAGAATGCAAGAAACAAAAACTTCCATTGACATTTGGGAGAAGAACACAACAGGATCAAGCTGGCAACCCAAGCCCAACAACGCTTGTTAAAGTTGGCATGGACTCAGGTAGGAATGGGACAATGGATCCCAATGAACCCCGGAAAGTTTTGCGAATGGATATCTTAGTCATTGGTGTTGCATGTCTTTCTTTCGCGTTGATTGTGCTAGCCTTTTCTGCTTTTCTAATCTTTAGATATCGTCTTTGGGCATACAAAAAGATTCCTTATAAAGCTAATGATCAAGGATTGATTGAAGATGTGTCTCTTCGAGCATTTACTTACAATGAACTGGAAGTTGCGACGAGTGGCTTTAGCGAACAACTGGGTAAGGGCGCTTTTGGGACAGTTTTCAAGGGCACCTTGTCAGGGCAGAGAACAATTGCCGTCAAGCGGCTTCATCAAGAAATGGTGGCTGATGGAGAAGTGGAGTTTCGAAACGAGATGAGGTCCATTGGAAGAACCCACCATAGAAACCTTGTCCGCCTGCTAGGTTACTGCCATGATGGTTCTAATAGGCTTTTGGTATATGAGTACATGAGCAATGGAACACTCTCTAGCTACCTTTTCAAATCCCAGTTAAAGCCAAATTGGGAAGAAAGAATTAACATCGCTTTGGATATAGCAAGAGGGATCCTATATTTACACGAGGAATGCGAGACCCGCATCATCCACTGCGACCTCAATCCCAACAACATATTAATGGATGATTATGGGTGTGCAAAAATTGCAGATTTTGGAGTAGCGAAGCTATTAATCCCCGACCATTCCAGGACTCTCACTGGGGTGAGAGGGACAAGAGGTTATGTTGCCCCTGAATGGCACAAGGGCATGCCCATCAGCGTGAAAGCCGATATTTTTAGTTTTGGGATTGTGTTATTCGTCATTATATCTTGTCGCAAGAGCGTTGATAACGATGCTCCTGAAGGAGAGGCAATTCTTGTCAAATGGGTAAATGATTGTTTCGAGGCCAATGAACTTAGCAAGCTGGTGCCTGAAGAAGTTGATCAGCAAAGCTTAAAAAGGATGATCAAAATTGGGTTATGGTGCGTAGAAGAAGACCCAGAAGTCCGCCCTTCAATTAAGAAAGTGATTCAGATGTTGGAAGGTACTGTAGAGATAGCTGAACCTCCATCTAGGGGTGTTCATCCGGGTTCCAACCCGGGAACCCGCGTACACCCGGACTGGAACCCGAGTACACCCGGACTGGAACCCGGATTTCAAATTCGGGCCGGAACCCGGACCGGGTTAGCCCGGGTCAAATCCTGGCCGGAACCCGGATGAATCCGGGTTGTAATTCTGGAACCCGGGTTTACAATCCTGAACTCGGTTTTTTTTTCCTTCTTCTTCTTCTTTTCTTTCTTTCTTTTTTAGTCTATGTTCACGATCTTGATAGTTATGATGTAACTGATGTTATTATTTACAATTTCAAAATTATTTAAGTGTAATAATAACAAAAATGTGGCCCAAGTTTTTCTTTTTGTGTTTTTTTTTTTTGGAACAAAGCCTTCATCTAAATGGTCTGGACCCTCACCCAATCACTTAACCAATCCATAATCAAATCATATGTGCATGATGCAGATATACTCAATAAGCCGAGGTAAACACCCATATGCTAGAAAATGCAAACCGTTGTGGGATTTGTTATAAGGTGGAAAGATGACGAGAGCATCTTTCTTAGTCTAGATTTTTGAGAAAAAGAATGTACTGAACATCTTGATATTTAAAAAAAAAATAGAAAGAAAGAAAAAAAAAAAGGGGTTTCGGGTTGTAAACCCAGGTTTCGGATTTACAACCCGGTACCCGGACCGGGTCAACCTGGGTTTTGTAAGCCGGGTTCCGACCCGAATTTGTTCTGGGCCGGAACCCGGAACCGGAATCTGGTTTCCCAGGTTCCAGACCGGGCCGGGAAAAAACCCGGCCCGGATGAACACCCCTACCTCCATCTGCCCAATCTTCATTTCAGCATTAGTTCTTCGATCATTATTCAAAAGAGTGAGGTATTTCTTTTCTTCCCATAAAACTTGATTTGTAATTGGATTTAAAGAAGTTCAAAGTTGTTGCCATCAAGCTAGCTAGTGCGGCCATCCATATTGATTATAGTTGCACTTCCATTATGCATGCCCTTCTTTTGTGTGCTATTAGAAAAGTTATGCCCTATTTCGAGCGTATAGTGTTGCCGAGCTTAGTACTATATACGTACATGTACAAGTTATAGAAGAAAAATATGAAAAGAATAACGATAATCCCCTCAAACTACCGCTAATTTTCTATCACCCCCTCAAAAAATCAACTTTGAAAATTATCCCCAAACTAATAAAAAATCACAATTACCCTAAAATAGAAAAAAAGAATCCTATATTTTGTTCGATTGTGAATTTCCTTTAGAAAAGGAAAATTTGAGAATTTTTTGGCAGTTGGAAATTGAAAGGTCTTTTTGCAACATTGAATGAAGAATTATAAAACACTAGTAACAAATCAAAATAAAAAGGAATTAATTGGTAGAATGATTGAATATTTGACTTAATATGAGTAGCGAAAAGTATTTTCATTCTTCGATTGCTGATATCGTCAAAATGCTATAATATTATCCCGATGTACCCGGTTGGTATGCAACTAAATGCATATAAACAATGATATTTGACCCATTTTGATTATAATTTTGACTAGTTTACAAAAATTTTGCCACTACAACATTATGTGGCTTTTGCGGCGAGATTTTCACGCCGTAAAAAATGATAAAATTGCAGCTAAATGACTTAAGCCACAGTTATTTGATCGCAGGACAGATGCCAAAAATTGGGCGTGACAACTGATTCGGTTCTCGCAGCAAGCCGAACCACCGAAGATTGCCCCCAAATTGCGATAGATCTAGGCACCAATATTGAGCCCGAGGTTACTGCCGTAGTTGCCTAAACACCCAATCGATGAAATTGCCGCAAAATCCTATACCTAGCCGCAAGCGTATGTTCTGCCGCAAACAACCAAAATGATCTGTGCCAGTATGTTCGTCGCAGAGTCCAATATCCATCTCGGCGAGTTGGATTTGCCAATGAAGTCTGCAGTTTCCAAACCGTCGGAGAAAACCCTAGGTACAGAGGAATCTGATAACCCATTTTCGGTAGTTGTGAAATCGCAGGGGATCAGTGTTTGGCTTTTTTTATTTGTGTATTTCGACCCAATAGGGATGTATTTACTGTCGATTATCAGTATGATTATCTATGGAAATTAGTTTGGTAGATTGGGAGGACCATTGAAAAGAGATTGAGGAAATGTATTGGGAGGACCATTGAATTTCCTCAATCTGTTCTCAATGGTACTTTACTCTCAAATGTCCCTACAATTATGGGGACATTTGAGAGTAATCTGTTTTCAATTATAATTGTCTCAATGCTGTTGATGTATTTTTCCTATATATATCATCATTATGGGGAAATTGCTTCCGAATAATAATATATCAATGATAGAAAAAAACCTGAAGAACCTAGACATATTGGAGCATTTAGTTGGGGCTGGAAAATCTGAAGAAATAGCAAATGAAGTCAAGTGTTGGAGTGGGGTTGATCAACTTCTTTGGTTGGAGAACCCAGACGATTATTTTACATCAGGAAGTGCTTGGAACTTGGTTCGGGTGAGTAGCTCTAAGAGCATATGGTCAGAATGGATATGGATTGTGGCTCTTCCTAAGAAATGCTTTGTGATAATGTGGAAGGCACTAAATTCAGGTCTAAGTGTGGACGATCACATAAGGAAAATTGGAGTGCCTTTAGTTTCTAAGTGTGAATGTTTCCAAGAAGGTGCCTTCGAGGATGTCAATCATGTTTTATATAATGGTAAAATTGCAAGAATCATCTGGAAGCTCACCTCAAACATGTTAGGTGTTACGTTCGATCCCAATCGATCTTGGAGAGCAACAGTGGATGCTTGGATAAGGAGAGTGAAGAAATCAACACAACTCTGGAGCCTTATTGGTTTGATGCCTGGGATAATCTCATGGAATCTATGGGTTTGGAGGTGTAGAGCCAGAATGGAAGGTATTAAGGAGAAAGTTCATGCTCTATGGAGATCGATAAAGTATTGGATATATTGGGTTGGCATTAAACTTCACAAGGCTTCTCGATTAGTAGAAAAGGACATCAAGGTGTTAAAATATTTGAATGTTCCAATTAAGATAAAGAGGAAGGAGATGTTAATTGAAGTAAGATGAGAGAAGCAGAAGAGGCAGTTGCATTAACAATCCTGGTAATTTGGGTGCAAGTGGTATAGTGAGAAATGAGTTTGGGAAGGTAGTTTTTGCGTTTTCTGAGTTGAATGGTTATGGTAGTAATAATCTTGCGAAAGTAAGGGCCCTTTGGTTAGGACTTAAACACTGTAGAAGGTTGGGTTTAAGCAATCTAATTATTGAAACGAACTCTCTTATAGTAGTGAATTGAATTAAGAAAGGAAAATGCACTCTTTGGTACCTAGAGGACTACTGGGAAGATATTGTTAATATGTTGGCATAAATAAATTTTTGTGTAAAACACATATATCGGAAAGGAAATAAAGCTGGTGATTTTTTGGCCCAGCTTGAAAGTAGTGGTGTCTCATATGAATAGTTAAGCCAGATGGATCTTCCTCATTTGCTTAAAGGGATCATTAGAATGAATTTATGTGGTCTAGCGCATCTGAGAAAATGTTGAACAGATTTAGGAAGCTGGTTGTCTTGCAGAAGAAAGGTTACGTCTTTGTTTAAAGGATGAAAGATTTAGATGGTCGGACATTACGTATTGGGTTCGTCTCAAATGGGTATGTTTATATTGTTAATTCTATATATGCCTGTTTAGAGATATGGTTTTTCTATAGTAGTTTGTTTAGTACTTGGGGTTTTGCTATTTTTGTAAAATTCTAGTATCTTGAATGTTACTATGGTATTCCTCCTCCAAAAGTGAGGGTTTATTAATAAAATTGGGTGGGGGTCACTATTAGACATGTGACTACTATTTTTTTTATATATAAATTATTGGTTGTTGACTCGGTCTCAAATGTGCTTCCAAGTGTAGAAGTGTCAAGTTGTATCAAGGATAAGTCCAGGATCGTATTCCACAGGGACAAAGGACTATCAAAGCATTTGTGAGATTTTAGTGTAAAAATTATCTTGACTAAAAGAAATGAAAAGTAAAAAAATGCAATGTGCAAAAGTTGAATTAAACTTGTAAGAAACAATAAAACAAACGCTTGAGATGCAATTTTTGCCCATTTCTAATTTGAAGTTGGATTTACTTCTAGTTTCATTTTCTCTCAACCATTTTCTCATTCCAAGAGATTATGATCGGTTAATTAAACAATAAGCACACTTTTTAAATATAATCAAGATACTTGACAAATTGTATAACAAATGTAAAGTGAAAGAAAGCCATTAAAATCTTGTTACGAGTTCAAGCATCAATCGTGCCTTTACGTCTACGAATGATCAAGTTCAAGTACATAGAATTTTAATACTTTCCCTAGGCAAAATGAAATACAATCTATCAATTTAATCACTCAAAGTTCCATAATCTTGAAGAAAATCTAACCCCAAACAATCATGGGTTACTTACTAAATCCCAAGCTAAAAATCTAGCCTATCATTTCTAAATTAGAAAAATGCACAAAAATGATTAACCCTAATATCTGGAATTACTGTGTAAATAAAATTACAGAAGAAAAATAATAACGCTCAACAATAACAAATACTGAAAAGAAAATGAAAATAATGAAATTGCAATGTAAATAAATTGATAACCGGAATGAAAAATCTAAAGAAATACAAACAAACCGAAAATGGAATTTAGTCTGGCCGAAAATGAAAGAACACGTAAAGCCAAAACTCCAAAATAACTGCTGTAGTGCGTACTCAAAGTGAGCAAACTGCTTCCGTTCGTGCATACCCAACAGGATGAAATGAAAACAATAAAACACCAAAAGAAGAAACTCCGAACGAATGAAACCGAAAGAAATAAAATAAATTGCCGAAAAAGAGTGTCAAAAGTCTGAAATGGAAACAATAAAAAAATGAAGAAGAAGAAATAAACTGCTGAAAGAGAGAGAGTATAAAAGCCAAAAGAATAATCAAATGAAAAAATAACTGTCGGCTGAAAAACAGAGGAAGAAGCCAAAAATAAAAAATATATATATCATGTGAGAGACAACCCTTTTTTTTTTTTTTTTTTTTTTTTTTTTTTTTTTTTNCCCCCTCTCCGCGATTCTCATCAAGCCCGTGCACTCCTCCTGCGTGAATCCGCACGTTGAGGCCACGATCATGCGTGTGTGAGTCTTTGTGAGTCTCGTTCCAGCCCTCTATCCGATCGTGCTTGAGTTCGTGAATCCGGCTGTGCATGAACTGCTATGAGACCCCGTGCGTGAGTATGTTGTGAGGCCGAGCTGCTTCACTTCTCATTTCAAAAATACCCTACATCAATTCCTTTCCAAAGATGCCCCTGCAAAAACTAAGATTTAAGTATTCACAATGAGGGTAAAATTGAGATATTAATTTTGATGTGATTTTACAAGTTGCATTATAAATCATTTTAAGTGCAAAATATCAGAATTTATCAATGAGTCAAGTACTAAATATGACTGCATAATTAAGTACTTAAATCAGTTTTTGAATAAACAATTTAATCACTTTAACAATTTAATTATGCAATTTTGATACTTTATCACACCTCCAACTAGCTTATTGCTAGTCTCTAGCAAATAATGCGATAACAAAAGAATGATCCAAGGGTGAGCCACTGAACTAAAAAATCTCTACAAAAGATCAAATCATATTGAGGTTTTAAGCATTAGAATGTAATCAAGTCAGGTTATAGTTCAACACAAAGGCTTATAAAATTCTCAAGAGCTCAAACAAAGGAAATGTACTTAAGCTACAAATCTTTGAGTGCATCAAGTGTGTGAACAAATTGCCATTTGTTTGTTTCAAGATTTCTCACAATAGTTTCAGCCTAGAAAATTTTTCAAGAAAAACCAAAAGGTATTTACTCCAATTCAAAACCATTACAATGGCGGCTTTCACACTATCACACTTTGAAAGACCCATTTTTTTTTCGCACCTCTTGGTTTTCTAGGGGGAATCAGACATATGAATGTGTGCCTACCCACACTTCCACAAGTCTGCCCTTACAACTAGACTACCTAAAGGATTTCTTTTCTTTTTTTTTTTCAAACAAATCCTGGTGATAGGCAGCGTTTTCCAATATACTTGCTCCATTTTTTTTTTATATCTGGCCTGTCCCTTTTCTCATGTATTTTTTTTTAACTCCATTTCTTTCTTTTTTGGAGTTTCTCATTCACTTTCCTTAGGCCATTGAGGTATGGTTCATTGCAGTTCTTGCTAGTTGCTTAGAGGAAAACTACTGATTGACATCAAACAAACAACAAAAGTATCTGTCTTGTGTCCATTAGGGTCATCAATCAATAGCTTTGAAATATATTTGCCTAAGTTTGAGTTGCTAAGACTATCTTAAGCTCCTGTGTTGAACTTAAACCCAAACCATTGTAAATTAGTGTAGCCCAAGACTGCAACTATCTGATCTTAAGTAGAGAAGTGTAAAAACAGTAACTTGGCAGCAAGAAAAAAATTCAGACTCCACAATTATAAATCCTGAGAGACTAAGTGGTAAAAGAACCTCTTTACTCCCAACTAAAAATGGGCAGTGTCTTCACTGCAAAGCATGAATAAATAAGGAATAAAAGAGAGTAAAGCCGAAGGTAAATACTTGAGATGGCTGAAAGGATCATGGAAGTAAAGAAGAAATCAGAAAAATAAATAAATAAACAATGCTGACCCTGAAAAGATAAACTGAAGAAAAAGGAAGGAAAAAAATAATAAATAAATAAACAAAGGAAAGAACAAAACATAAAAGTGAAATAAATGAAAACATAAGAAGAAAAGAAAAAAAAATAAGTAAAAAAAATAAAATAAAGCAAAACAGAGATGAACTAAGGGTCATGAGAATATGTAGGATCTTCCAAAGGAATGGAAGTATCCTTATGTGAAAGGTTTGCCCAAAAATGTTTAAGTCGTTGGCCATTAACTTTGAACGTATTTCCATTTTGAGGATTAGTAATCTCAACAGTTTCATATGGAAACACAGTCTTAACTAAATAAGGACCACTCCACCTCGATCTGAGTTTGCCTGGAAATAGATGGAGTTGGGAATTGTAAAGTAAGACTTGTTCATTGGGTTCAAAACTCTTTCTCTGGATGTGCTTGTCATGTAACACCTTCATGCGCTCCTTTGACAATTTGGAATTGTCATATGCATCTCGGCTAAGCTCATCCAATTCTGAAATCTGAAACTTTCTCATAGAACCAGCATGGTCAATAGAAGAATTGAATTATTTAACAGCCCAATATGCCTTATGTACAAGCTCAATGGGAAGATGACATGCTTTTCCATATACTAAGCGATAAGGAGACATGTTAAAAGAGGTTTTAAAGGCTGTCCTATATGACCAAAGTGCATCAGTTAGCCTTAAAGACCAATATTTTTTGTTGGGGTTGATGGTTTTTTCTAAGATGTGCTTAAGCTTCCTATTAGCTAATTCAACTTGCCCATTTGTTTGAGGGTGATATGAAGTAGAAACCTTATGGTGTATACCATATTTTTTCATGAGTGCAGCAAAAAGTTTGTTGCAAAAATGAGTTCCATTATCACTAATGATAGCTCTAGGCATGCCAAATCTAGCAAAAATGTTTTCTCTCAAGAACTTAAGCACAACTTTGTGGTAATTTGTTTTACATGGAATGGCTTCAACCCACTTAGAAACATAATTAACTGCCACTAGGATATACAAATAACTAAAAGAAGATGAAAATGGCCTCATAAAATCAATCCCCCAACAATAAAAAATTTCAATGACCAAAATAGGCTGTAAAGGCATCATGTTCCTATTAGTGACTGTGCCTAATTTTTTACATGACTCACAAGTCTTACAAAAATTATACGCATCCTTAAACATATGAGGCCAATGAAAACCATATTGCAAAATTTTTGCAACGGTTTTATGTATTGAAAAATGTCCCCCACAAGCCTCAGTATGACAAAAGGAAAGAACAGATTGTATTTCATGATCATGCACACATTTCCTTATGATTACAATATTTGAACAAGTAAGGATCATCATAAAAGAATGACTTTACCTCTTGCTTGAATTTTTGTATGTCTTGAGCACTCTAATTGGGTGGAGTTTGTCCTGTCACCAAAAAATTAACTATGTCATCAAACCAAGGCAAACTTTCAACTAACATTAATTGCTCATCAGGAAAAGTGTCAAGGATAGGGAGAGTGTGCTTATTTTCAGCAAATGTAAGCTGAGACAAGTGGTCAGCAACTACGTTTTCAACACCTTTTTTATCCTTGATGATAAGGTCAAATTCTTGGAGAAGAAGAATCTATCGGATCAATTGTGGCTTAGCATCATTCTTTGACAATACTTTAATGCTGCATGATCAGTGAAAATAACTATAAGAGAGCCAAGAATATAAGTTTGAAACTTGTCTAATGCAAAAACTACGGCAAGCAACTCTTTTTTCGTGGTAGAATAATTTCTTTGGGCTCCGTTTAGAGTTCTACTAGCATAAGAAATGACATGTGGGAACTTATTTTTACGCTGTCCAAGTACAGCTCCTATGGCTACATCGCTAGCATCATACATTATCTCAAAAGGAATAGACCAAACCGGGGGCTGCATTATAGGGATTATAGTAAGCAAAGTTTTCAACTTATCAAAAGCATTTTGACAATAAGAAGTCCATTCAAAAGCAACATCATTCTTAAGTAACTCACACAAGGGCTTAGATATAGAATTAAAATTTTGAATGAACCTCCTATAGAACCCAGCATGCTCAAGGAAAGATCTAATTTTCTTTACTGTTTTGGGTATAGGAAGCTTGGAGATAAGCTCAATCTTAGCTTTATCAACCTCAATACCTTGGGATGAGACTATGTGACCAAGAACTATGCCTTGTTGAACTATGAAGTAACACTTTTTCCAATTGAGAAGCAAATGCTTCTCTTCACACCTGGCCAACACAGCTTGTAAGTTAGTCAAACATGCATTAAAAGAACTACTAAACACTGAAAAATCATCCATAAATACTTCCAAACTGTTTTCAATCATATAGCTGAAAATGCTAAGCATACATCTTTGGAAAGTAGCTGGAGCATTACATAGTCCAAAATGCATTTTTCTAAATGTAAACGTGTCAAAAGGGCAGGTAAAAATTATTTTCTCTTGATCCTCAGGTGCTATTTCTATTTGGTAATAATCAGAAAAACCATCAAGAAAACAATAAAAATCATGGCCAGCAACTTTTTCTAACACTTGGTCAAGGAAAGGCAAAGGAAAATGATCTTTCCTAGTGGCGGCATTCAACTTTCTATAATCTATGCACATTCGCCAATAAGTAGAAATCATAGTAGGAATTAGTTCATTTTTTTTCATTTTTCACAAGAGTAAGCCCAGATATTTTTGGAACTATGAATGAGACTTACCCACTTGCTGTCTACCATAGGGTAGATTATTCCCATATCAAGTAGTTTCAAAACTTCTGTTTTTACTACCTCTTTCATGGTAGGATTTAAACTCCTTTGCATCTTCCTAGAAACTTTGGCATTTTCTTCTAAATAAATTCGATGAGTCATACAAGAGGATTTATACCTTTTATATCCGCAATTGTCCATCCAATTGCACCTTTGTACTGTCTCAAGACTCCCATTAGTTTCCCTTCTTGATCATGAGTGAGNAAGTAGAAATCATAGTAGGAATTAGTTCATTTTTTTTCATTTTTCACAAGAGTAAGCCCAGATATTTTTGGAACTATGAATGGGACTTACCCACTTGCTGTCTACCATAGGGTAGATTATTCCCATATCAAGTAGTTTCAAAACTTCTGTTTTTACTACCTCTTTCATGGTAGGATTTAAACTCCTTTGCATCTCCCTAGAAACTTTGGCATTTTCTTCTAAATAAATTCGATGAGTCATACAAGAGGATTTATACCTTTTATATCCGCAATTGTCCATCCAATTGCACCTTTGTACTGTCTCAAGACTCCCATTAGTTTCCCTTCTTGATCATGAGTGAGCTGCGCTAAAATCACCACTGGGAATGTGCTGTCGGGGCTAAAAAATGCATACTTCAGGTTAGTGGGCAATGGTTTTAGCTCTAGTGTTGGATTTCATATTCTGAAAACTTCAAACTTACTGTCAATGGCGGGAGCTCCTCAAATTTAGGCCTCGATTTAGCTTCAAATTTATTTTCTGCATTAAAAACAGGAGAAACATCAATGGGGGTATTATGAATAATGAGATGCCAAATAAGCCTCTTCCTCTAGGATGTTTTCCACCAAATTGACCTCTTGTACATCTTCCAAGTCTTGAGGTTGCTTGCAAAGGTTAAAAATATTTAGTTTAAGGGTCATGTTCCGAAAACTCAGCTTTAAAACACCACTCCTATAGTTTATCAATGCATTTGAAGTAGCAAGAAAATGTTTCCCAAGAATCACAGGTGCTTGAAAAGAAGATTTTGGTGTCAAGTGATCATCCAACACAACAAAATCTACGGCGCAAAAAAATTTATTCACTTGAACTAAAACATCCTCAACAACCCCCCTTGGCATTTTAATTGACCTGTCAGCTAGTTGCAAAATGATTGAAGGTGGTTTTAATTCTCCCAAACCAAGCTGTTCATATACATTATAAGGTAACAAATTCACACTTGAACCAAGATCTAACAAAGTTTGACCAATTTTTGAACTTCCTATAACACAAGCAATTGTAAGTGAACCAGGGTCTTTATATTTTGGTGGAGTATTATTCTGAATTATGTCACTGACCTGCTCAGTAAGAAAAGCTTTCTTTTGCACATTTAAATTTCTTTCGACAGTACACAAATCTTTTAGAAACTTAGTATAGGTAAGAATTTGTTGAATAGCATCCAATAAAGGGATGTTAATCCTAACTTGCTTGAATATTTCTAAAGTCTCAGATTGGTGTTTATCTTTGTGTAAAGGAGCCAATCTTTGAGGAAAAGGAGCAGGTACAGGACATGTAATCTTTTCAGTTTCAGTTTCAGCTTGTTCAACCTCACCCTTTTCAGCCTCATTTTGTACAGGTTTAGAGACCTTACCAGCATTGTTTGAACCTTGAGCTGCAATGCTCACCACCCTACCATTTCTCAAAGTGGTCACCGCTTTCACTTGCCTTACATTTGAACCCTCACCTCCTTCTTGAAGTGGCTGACTTTGTGGATTAGGTTGGGGTTGTGCAGGAAATTTTTCTTTTTTTTGGAAACTCCAAGCAATGGTGATCTTTGTAAGTGTGCGCCGGATGTCACTTCTTACTTGAGAATTCTGATTGTTGATTGTTGCTTGACCGTGCGTAAACTGCTGCAAAGTGCTGGACAACTGCTGTACCGTCTCCTCAAGTCCCTTCTTTTGCATTGGAGGAGCTTGAATTGTGAGTTGAGAGGGGCCCGGAGCCAAGGTTGTTGGAGCTACATGCTGGTCACCCCTCCAACTGAAATTTGGATGGCTCCTCCATTCTGGATTGTAAGAATTAGAGTAAGGACCAGAATATAGTTTATGTATCATGTTTACAGCATTAGATTGGTCTAACAATACTTCTTTGAAAGCAGGAATTGTGGGACATTCATTAGTTGTATGCCCATGATCCTCACATATACCGCACTTCTCAGAAATTCTAGGGACAACATGCACTTCATTTACTTTTTTCAATTCCATGGCTTCCATTTTTTTTTGACAACAAAGTTAACTTAGCATGCAAATCATCATCTTCCTTTAAAACATATTTTCCATGACCAGACTCAACTTGCTTAGATCTATCATACACATCAGTTGTGTCCCAAGATTGGGCATTTTCAGCCAAGTAGTCAAAATATTCAAAAGCTTCTTCGGGCCCTTTGTTGAAAAATTCAGCATTGCACATGGTTTCAACAAATTGCCTTATCTTTGGTTGCAAACCCTCATAGAAAAAACTTATGACCTTCCAGTTCTCATGTCCATGATGAGGACATGCATTTAATAAGTCTTTAAAACTTTCTCAGCAATGATAAAATGTTTCTACATCTTTTTTACCAAAATTCATAATTTGTCTTTTTAAAGCATTGGTCCTATGCATTGGGAAAAACTTTTTTAAAAAATCAGTTTGCATTTCTTGCCAAGTCCCAATAGACCTTGGCCTTAAGGAGTTCAGCCAG
>QEOT01006294.1:125615-145794 GCA_003123785.1 Pterocarya stenoptera
TTTTTTTTTTTTTAAAGGCTCGGAAGTTATACACATAGCGATTTCGTCCCGAATTTATTGCTTTACCTCACTTATAAAAAAGGGATACCATGATTACATCATTTCACTTTTGGAAAGAAAACCAAAACCAAGTGACAATTATGAAATTTTCAACATTACGAGAAAAAGAAAAGATTATTCACTTTAGAGATGATGACAAATTATGGGACAACCTCGTAGAGTGTTTCAAAGTTTTGTTTGGATTGCTTGGATGGTAGTCATGAATGTCTCCTAATTGGCTGACAATTATTTTCAATTACGTAATTAATTCGAGTCTAGTCTAATTAGGCTGGCTGCATGGGGAGATAATTAAAAGGTCGTTGCCTATCTAATCAAATCAAACCCCTAAAACTTAAAATCTTTAGACCTCTAAGTTAAAATTAGTATCGCCCTATAAATTAAAAATATGAGGACGATTTTGCTACGTACTTCATTTCTAGTGTGCCACGTAGGATATATATATATTATGTATATATATATTTTGAGAAAAGATCAGAAGAATAGAGGCTTCATCTTAGTGCATGCAAACTATATCGTGCCATGTAAGCGATCCATGAATGTCAAAATTACACCCATTTAAGAAGAAGCTTCTCATTTGTTTGACTATTCTTTTTTTCTTCTTATAAAAATGCTCTTAAAACTCATGTGACTAGCTTCTTACTAATTTAGAGCTCCGGATCCACCCTAATTATTTACATACGTACGGGGAGCAAACAATATTACCAGCAATCTTTAAAGCAGTCATAGAGATACGACCATTAGTTTCATTGACTATGTGCCCAGCTTGCATGCAACACGAATTAAGGCCTTTGTTCGTTTGCCATCTCTGCCATTTTTTGTTGGCCTGTCATTTAAAAGGTATGGCGTGGTATCATCTTTCCTCGATCGTCAAAATCATTATATATATATTTATAAATAATAAATCAAAATATACAGTAGAAGTGATATTACCTCGTTGGAAATATCTTGAATCTAGTGCAGTTGTTTCATAGATTTTCGTCGTCGTTGTTCATCCAATATCTTCACGCATCGATGGTGGAGTGTGCTACATGGTAAGACCAGATCAACATCCACATCTTCCATAGCCTAAATGCCGTGACTAGAGAGAACTATACTAGAGAGAGATTTTCTATGTTTATGTCACACACTTTATCCAAAGGGGGAGGGACTATGTAAATAGTGGCTAATTAAGAGTCACTTCATAACCCCAAGAGAAGAGGAAGGGGTGCCCATTATGGGTGACCATTTCTTACATCTCCCACTCGCACATAGTGGGCAAGACCCCAAATATGCATCTCTCAATATGTTCTCAATTTTGTTCATACTTGACAAGTATGACCATCGAGCACAGCTGTAAAAGAAAAATGGGTGCACTATACCAAATCTCTCCGAGAAAATACCAGCATAGCAACATCTCTAAAAGTATATCGTTATGCCCCGACTCATTTGGTCACATCAAACTAAACATCCTTAATCCATCTCGAGTCCAAATGACTAAGAGTAATGCTCAATCTCCATAAAATATAATGTACTCATCGCTAAGTTGCAACTTTTAAGAAGCAACATAACTTGTCGGCAATGAGTACATACCAATATCGATGTGTTATTAAATAGTCTTTTCTTCGGCCTCGTGTCATTTAGTTTTAGTCCAATTGCTTTTCTAGTAATGCTTCTTTAGACCGCATCATTAATGATCATAGATAACATGCTAAAGTAGCAGATACAAGAACATCAATCTCGTGACATAGTCAAAAGTCTCCTAAGGGTATAAATAAATTAAGGTCATCAACTATGACCTACATGACTCAAACAATGAGAAACTAGGGATCCATTCACTCACCTACATTATTGGTCGCAAAAGCACATGTAATATGAAATACATATTATATTGGAGTTCTCTTTCCAAAAGAAAAATCGTATATCTAATTTCAATACTTCGATACACCGTACAGATCTTAGCCTAGTCGTTATCTCAGTGCCAAAGAGGATATCGCATCTTCTAAACCATAGAGTATATGGATTGTGGGTAACCATGCACGGTCCTTTTAAATATGATGGACCTCATCTTAGCTCCTACTAAGGCGATATATTTTTTGTGTCTTACAACTTATCCCTCTCTGGACAAGTACTGAGTAACATATTGTCTCATCTTTGCTTGTTACCCATTTGTAGCACCAAAGACGATCACTTGTGTGAGTTAGTCTATCTAAGCCTGTCGATATATGTTTTTCACCATAACTCCCAAATTTATTGTGAATGTGTGTGCTAATTACCAAAAAAAAAAAAAAAAAAAANTCATATGGTCAACTAAAAAAAATCAAATCATAACTCTCAAGTGGTATTTAATGACCATTTTCTCCATGTGCAATCTCATGTGTAGTAACTTTCCAAAAACATGCTTCTATCAAGAGACTCTGCTTTCGAATATCATTTAAGATCAAACTCACAATATAAATCTTATATTCTAGTCAGCAAGTCCTATTGCCACTTTTAAAAATCTACAAGGTGACCTCAAATGTCTTTCAATAAACTTAATTTGCGACTTCAGGGTTACATATGAATCTCTTGTACTTAACAACAACATGTGAGATACCAATCTTTATTTTTTCATTAAGGGTAAAATGATTAAGGACTTTGTCCCCAAACACAATCACAACAATCTAGTCATTACTTTTAATGACAATTGCATTAGAAATTCACTTAATCAAGTAAACCATATTTCCCCTATAACAAAATCTCAACCTCTAACTCCCATGAGCAAAATAACACCAAATAATATAGGCAAAACTAGATTATTTGGTATTGGTCATCTCATTAATTGTCTCGGGATTTTGAACAAGAGCTCTTAGAAACTGTTTTTTTTTTTTATATACAGTTTCACAAGACGTGAAGTCTTAGTTACTTTTCACAAAACTATATCTATCACCTCGTAGTATGGAAAACCTCTTATTAGGTGACAATTAATAATCTAAGACGACCAGATGGTCATATTTCTTAGGAGGACACTTTTCTAAGATTATCAACAACTTTCAAAGAATCTCATTTTATTCAATAGGTTGTTAATAAAAACGACTAGGTACATTAAGTATCTTTGAATAGATGATTCGTTTGGACAGCATGTAAACAGTACCAGTATCATTCATTTACTTTTTGTACCAAAACAATACAAGCAATAATTATGCGCTCACAGCACTTCACACCTAAACATTACAAAAACTAACCATCCAATTCTCCTAGGAGAATCAACTATTTGACTCCTTCAAAAAAAGTTTCAATAAATATGCGATCAATAGCTATCTAAATGTAACTCAATTAGTGCCAAGAGATGGATCTATACCTCTAAAAACTCCAATTTTCCTTTGTCAATCAGACCAATAACCTCAGGTTGGATCATATAAGTGAAGTGAATCTAAAATTCTATGTTAGGATTCCTACTATGTGAATTCTGTATCTTCAGTGGAGCCATATTGCAAATATTCTCTTCTGGTCTTTAAATGACGAGAGAATATTGATATATAGCTATCACACTATTTATGATGATATTTATATTTTATAAATTTTTTGGAGTCATTATCACTAGTGGTACACCATCACTCAAAGGTATACTCACACTAGTTGTTGGATTACTCCCACTATTTTTGGCTATATTTTATAATTTTTTTTTTGAAAATATTAAAGTTGAGATAATGTAGAATGAAACGTAATGAAACTAAGGTAATGTGGAATGAAACATTCTTTCAAAAAAAAAAAAAAAAAACAAGTGTTTATAAAAATCCACAATACCCCATCCTTGTTGAAAATACGAATAATTTTCTTGATTCAACAAAAAATATTCAAACTTAGATCCTCCATATTTTCATCTTAATTTAATTCACGTATACACAAAATAATCACTCACTTACATAATGACGAATGAACTCGATCTAAGGATGACAAGTTAGAATAAAGGCCACAACCCCATATTATATTAACCCAAGTGTGATGTAACAATTGCTTTGAGCCATAATTCATTTCTAACTCCATTCACAATAAGACATTAATAAGCTACGAGATAATTGTTCTCATCATATAACTCATACGATTGTGATTTTAAAAAAATATATGTTCAAAAAATTGGAATCACATTTATATAATGAAACAATATTTTTACTATTCCATGTCCTGAGTGTGCATGTATAAGAACTTTTACACAGAAAATGCAATATAGAAAATGCTCATATTGCATTTTCTCTATGAATTTTCAAATAAAGTAGAGGGATCTCATTAGTGAGAAAACCTTCAATTTCTCAAGCTTCATATCCATCATTCTATGTCTCTAGGGCATATTTTATATATCATCTCTCCACCCAATAAATAATATCAACGGGTCAATGAGTGACCATCAAACTTCTAAACCACTAGGAATCCTCACTAACACCAATCTTTGTAATGAGTCTGAAAATCAAGTTAGATATAGAATTTGCCAATATCGTGTTAAAAGTGCCAAAAACATCTCCTTATGCAATAAATTCAGTATATGACGTTTTAACAACTAACTAGCGATATCCCTATTTCTCACTTACTCAATATTTTTTGTATTCTTCAATCCACTATAGGAGAGAAAAGAAAACTTTGTGAGAAATTATCTTAGCCTAAAACCTATATTGCATCAGTGCAATCACGAGTAAGATTTTTTAGGCTTAATTAAATCGTACCTAATTATTCAGACTTTTGCCATAGTTCATACAAACCTCCAATGTGCTTGATATTACTCTCAATGGGTGCTTTTAAGTTTATATATCTGCAAGAACTTAAATATTCTTGCTAGAAAGAAATAAAACTTGAGTAAGATTACCAGATCTAAAATCACAAAGAGGTGCACTGATAAAAATTTTAAAATGAATATGCCAATCAAGAATGTCTTCAACACTTTTGCACTCTCAGATTTTAATGTTCTTACTTGCCAAATATACTAGTAAGGTTTAGACTGTATGTGCTTATCTGTGAGTTAATCTAACTAATTATTTCAAGATTATATTGCTCAAACTCAAATATAGGAGTAAATTAATCTTTGCGTTACCAAAAAAAAAAAAAAAAAAAAAACGCGCAACTTCCGTTATTACTAACAAGATTCTTAAAGGTAAAATGGTGGTTTAACTCTATGTGATAGTTGATCCCTTCAACTTCTATGAAAATTGTAGTGCATGCGTCCCACGCCCATTTTCAATTTTACTCTATATATTTAAGAAGTTTTGTACAATAATGATGGTTTAAGACTATCTAACACTCAAAATAATCTTCATTCGTTTCCAACTATTGTTCATGGAGGAGATTAATGAGATAATTAAGTCGCATACATAATCTCTAGCTTTTCTTTTCGGTTATGTCAAAGTTACTAATCAATGCGCATATAATTGCACACATATATAAGAAATTTGCCGCGTTAATCTAAGGCAGAACAAAAATAATTAATATATGTCGCAAGATAAAAAATTTGCTATACTTCCTAATCATCTCTTGTGCCACAATGTCTAATTACTAATTTCTAACTTAATTTTCGTGTAAATTTATATCGTATAGGAGATTAATTCTAAATCAATCTTAACCATACTCCCACTAGGATAAACAATCTACCGAGTTAGTCACATGCAAAATAATTTCTTCCTAAGTTGAAGAAATCAATTTGAGCCAATCATAAGTATGGACTAATAAAAACTCGGGCTACTTAATCTTTTATTTTATCAAATATTAAAAATTTGATGACTAATTCCTAAAATTAGCCTAGCAAATACTAGTGATAAAATAAACTCATACTTTGACATGTAAATACAATATATGTACACGACATTCATCACATTTCAGCCAAATAATTATTATTCACAAATAATAATAACGTAGGAAATTTATAGCGTAAAATAAAATGCCTAACAAATCTGACAAGAATTTTCTCATAATGTCATGGCATGCGTGTATTCAATAACCATAATCACATGAAAAAAAAAATTCAAATAAATACTCTATGCCACAATTACATGTTGATTTAAGAAAGAAAAAGAAAATCAGAAAACACACAAACAATAAGCTTTATCACAATGGTTGAGCTCATTGCCCTTTATGTGTGAGGTCTTAGGTTCAAAATTGTAAAAAGCCTTTTTTGTTTTAAAGACCCAAACTGAAAGCATGGCTTGGATGGGTTGTGCTCGCTAGGCCACGAGCCATAGGCTTTCTTATTCGGTCATCGGATGGTCTAATCAGAAATCCTTCGAGCTGCCCTCTAGCCAAGAAAAGCAAGGCCCTCATTTTCTTTTGTTTTTTTGTTTTTGGTTTTTTTTAGAACAAACAATATGGGCCAGACTCTAAAATAAAAAGAATGGCCCACATCCATATAAGCCGTAAGGTAATTAAAACTAAGCCCATGGCCCAAGTCCATTTGTAACACCCAGGCCCAACCAAGCTCATTTTACAAGAAATTTGGGTTTATAGGTATAGAAAGCCCATTTAGGATTATGAATAATTTGTTTTTTGGAAGCAAGTACGGACTTAAGTTTTTATTTTGGTGGATATAGAATTTTTATTGGGCTTGCCATGTTATAGTTAAAATTATTAAACATTTTTGGTTTGGATGGAATCTTGGTATGGGCCGAGGGTTTTGTGGAACATTTATTTTTTTTATTAAGGATTAGATGTGACCCAAATACTTGGAATGGGCCAAAAAGCCCAAGCTGTGAGAGAGTTGCCAGACTCCATTTCATGCACGGCGCCCGTTTTCCACGGCATGCTTGATGCATGTCTCTCCTTCCCTCATCCCTAGGGTTTTATATGTTTGGTTCTCATTCATCTATATATACCTACTGTTAGCCCTCTATCTCATGCTTATGTCGATCATCTTCTATCCTAGAATAAGTTGCCGCTGCTGCACCACCTTTTCTTCTCCAAGTTAGGGCTACCGCAACTTAAGCCTTGTAAAGCATCTCCTCCACATAGTAGCCACCTTCCCAACGAACCTGGCTTGCACCTTCGTAAGATGCCGTGACCCATTCAGCCTTCCGCCGCTACACCTTTACATACGAACAGAGAGAAAGCCACAACTCAGCCACGTCCAACGTTTGCACCGTAACACTCCTGCTTAGCCGCTGCTCAGCCACGAGAAATCTTAGGCACCTGGCACGAGAAACCGTAACCACTACCCATCTCATAGAAACTCAGCCCGTTTGTCCTTTTCCCACACCCAAAACAGAGCCACCCTTACAGCCACTCCTCGATTCCTTTTCGGTGCCACCAGCCACGACAAGGTTACATAGCGCCGTCGATCAGTAGAGCCCCAGGACCGCAGTCCCTCATCACGGTAAGCACCGTTGTCTCCTCCACTCCTCCCTCTCACGTCTCTTTCTCTTGGATTCTCTCTCTCTCTCTCTCTCTCTCTCTCTCTCTCTCTCTCTCTCTCCCCCTCTCTTAGTGATCAGCCACCCAGCGCCGCCCTCATCTCCACCACTTCGCGGCTGTCCTCTCGGTAAGCCTCCCTCGCACGACCCTGGGTCATGTGACCTATATATCCCTACAAACTAAACAAAACATGGGTTATAATTTTTATTTATTTTTCCACAGAGCTCCTTACTTAGAGATGGTAGGAAGACTTGTTTTCATTAAAATAACAATTTTGCCCTCTGATTTTTTAAACCAAAGCATGAGGATTTTTTAAAGTTATATTTCAGTGGGTTGATTTTTACGTTGAGCCTAAGTCTTTTTATAGAAAATTATTAGATTTTTTTTAGTGGGCTCTGACTTACTTTAAAATAGCCCAAAAAATGTTTGACAAAAAATAGTTAAGGTTTTTAAATTGCAGTTGGTATTAAGGTCTAAAGAATTTAGAGTTTATGTATTGATCGGAAAAATTGAGTGAAAATTAATGTATTCGGGATTTAATGATATTTTAGAGTTACAAGAAATTTAAATTTTTAGGAAAATAGGTTATTTAACGTTTAAGGTTTAAGTACTGAAAATGGTGTTAATTCCAGATGTTTATAGAAATTACGTACAATCTTATAGGTGACGATTGATTTTTGTTCGGTATTTTTGTGGAGAAATTCAGAAAGTTAAGAAATGCAAGTAAGCGGGGTTCTTATTCTAAACTTTGCATCAAAGAAATGAACTGAGGTTGATTTTGGAAAATGTGCATGATTTGTTATGAAAAGAAAACTTGAAACAACTTCAGTATTTATTCTGCATTACTCATAAAAAAAAAAAGAAAGTATTTTTTTGTCATGACTGATGTAGACATGAGCAAAATGTTTGGCATTCTGTTTCTAACTATGTAAAAAGAGCGAATATGCTATATGAAAATTTGTAGATGTGATGTGAACATGCTCTGAATCTGTTTTTGAACAAGTGAAATGACTTGAAATCACTCAGTACCATGTTGTGATATGACATGACATCTAAAAAACCTTTGGCATGACTTTCTGATTCTGTATCTGATTATGTTTCTGGTTATGATCCGATGTTTCTGATTCTATTTTGCTTTGATATATGGTCCTACCGGGTGATAATAGTAGCCTCTGGTCCTATCACGAGATAAAACAGTGACATCTTGCCCTATCACGAAATACAATAATGACCTCTGGCCATGTCACTAGATATAATAATGACCACTGGCTTTATCACAGGATATAATAGTGACCTCTGACCCTATCACGGGATATAATGGTTACCTCTGGCCCTACCAAGGGATATAATAGTGGTCTCTGCTTTAAGTGCAATTGCTTTGTGAGCACGCCACCCTTAAATCCTACCTTCGTAAAGCAACGACATCAACTGCATCTCTTTGGCTCTAGAAGAGCTCGCTCGTAGCATCGACATGGTGTGCGCTGTTCTGCGACGATGCAGTGCATCGCCTGGTACGCGTTGCTCTTGGCAAAGCATATCCCGTTGTGCACGGTGGAAAAGCATCAGTGGCCACTATAGACAGGTGAATGCAGTAGCCCACGCCTTGACGTGCATCACTGCCTTGGCCTGGTGCACTTGGCTCATCACATTGAGGTGTTCATCGCACCTCTAGCCGATGTCATCGTGGACTTTGCTCCTTTGTGACAGAAACTACTGCTAGGTGTGGTGTGCGATAGTGGTTGTCGGAGCAACCTGGGCAGGCGCTATGTCGTGGGCTACGCTACAGACTTTCGGAGCAAATCATTTGGGGAAGGTAGAGACTGCCGCACAACGCATGTGCACTGTTTTGTGCGCAACAGAGGTTGTAGCATAGGCCATGTGCGCAGTTCTGCCCTCTGTAGAGCTTGCTGCGCTGGCCAAATGTGTAGTAGCGGCCACATTACATTGAGGTGCTCATTGCACCTTTAGTACGTGACGTCACTACAACCTTTCGGTACTCAAAACACAATGGTGGTTGGAGCCATTGCTTGTGCAGTGGCGCTACCACTGTAACGACCAACCTCGACGGCCATGGTTACAAGAAAAGATATTTTCATCATGGGGGAAAAAATTTTCGTAAAAGAAATCACAATATGCACATGAAACACAAATCAGGAACAACCTTTTAGCAGCTTTGATACCAATGTTAGAAATATTAGGTCAAAATAAACAGCAAAAGTGATATTACTTTATCGGAAATATCTTGGATCTAGTGCGGTTGTTCCATGGATTCTCCGTTGTCATTTTTCATCCAACATCTTCACGTGATAAGACTAGAGCAATACCCATATTGTAACACCCCGTATTTTAGTGTATTTTTAACGAAGGATTATTTTAATTAATTTAAAGATTTAATGTCTTATTTTAAAATTAAGAGAGTTTTGAAATATTATTTTATAATATTTTAAGTTGTGAAAATTATTTATTTTATATGTTTTCTTGATATTAATTATTGTTTTACATTTAAATTGATATTTAATTTAAATTAGTTAGATTATGGGTTTTAAAATTATTATTGTTTTAATAAAGTATTTCACTGAGTTTGAATTATTTTATTTAGTTTATGGTTTTAAAATCTTGTTCGTTGGATCACTTTCAAAACCCAAGTTGAAACGACTGGATCTCCTTTTTCTTCTTCCTCTTTTTCTTTTTCCCTTTTTCTTTTTCTTTTCTTCTTTTTCTTTTTCTTCTTCCGGTTCCTTTCTCCCCAGTCGCGCGACTCTCACTCTCTCCTCTTCGTCGGTTTCCTTCCTCTCCAGCCAGCCACCACCGCGCGCCGCCGTGACCGGCACCGCCTACCTTAGTCTCATCCCCACCTGCCGGCGACCTCCCACCACCAAACCCAGCCCCTCTTGCGCCGCCGTTTGCCCGTAAATGCCATCCGAAGTCATGGTGTTCCTTGAGCTTGCGAGCCGCCGTCGAGCCACCTCTAGCCACCATTTTTTCACCACTTCTTCACCGGCCCTCTAGCAACATTTTAGACCCAACCCCAGCTCCGATCCGTCACCGGTGGAGCCCAGTCGAGCTCACAACCGATTTTGCCTTTCCGGCCTTTTACCGCCATTTCGGCTACCACCCACGGCCAAAGGCCACCACCATTAGCTTCACCACCTCCCATAGGCCCTAACTTACCGTTCCCAAGTCTTCGTTTGACCCCGTGTAAATTTTGGGTTCACTGTGTTTTCGGTCACAGTGTTTTTACACCGTGAAGCTGCTGTTTTGGTGCTTTTCACTCCTCCGTGATCCTCCGAAAATATTTTTATAGCACTGTAAGTATTTCCTAAACAATCTTTTGAGATTTAAATATATTTTTGCACTAATTGTTTATACTATATTCCGGTTGGTTCCGGACTGAATCCGAGGAGAATTCGGGGGTGGATGGATTGAGGTCGAAGTAATTGTGTGTTGGTTATATTATGGTTTGGTTGATTGTTGGACATTGGTGTTGAGATCTGGTTGGTTGTTGGTTATGGTTATTGTGATTTGGTACATTGTATATTGCACGCATGTTCATGTTTGTAAAATGAAAACTGAGTTTTCGTGTAATTGCATTCATGATCATGTGGTTATTTTGAAAAGTGGATTTTCATGTGAAAATGGATTTGTGGGTGCGTGTGTATCATGACCCCAAGCCGAGATGGGGTATTATCTCGGTGGAGCTCCTCTGGTCACTCGGGAGTGGAATATACTGAGTGACGTCCCCTAGGTTGTCGCCGGGCGACAACGGGATCGGACGAGTTACGTGCCGACTCCGTGGCCCTTCTGCTGGCGGGGGCTAGAGGATGACCTGACCACGAACGCACAGGTGCGAAACTGGGCATCGCTCGTAAATTAGCTAGGACGTGCGGATGGTCCATAGGGGAGACTATCGTGCATATGAATTAATGGATAAATAGAAAATGACTGTTTTCTGAGAAAATAGCGTGAGTTAATTTTGTGTGTCATTTTCTAGGAAAATGACGGATTAATATTTTTGGGCCAAAAATGAGATTTTTGGCGTGTGTTGCATTTATTGCATACTGCATCATGGGCATGCATGATTAGATGCTTAAATGTGTTTTTATTTTAGGATTGGTTTGATTATAACTTACCTGTGGTACCATTTAATGGTACTGCAGATTTTGATTATGGTGATGCAGGTGCCGAGCCTGAGGATTTGGCTCCGCCGGAGGAGTGATCTGGGATCACTTGAGTTATGTTCTATTTTTTTTCAGCTCTTGTATTTTTATGGGACATTTGGTTATGTTTTAAACACTTTGTATTTGGATATCTGTATTAAACTAAAATTCTGGTACTAGGGACTTAATTGTGTATTTTATTGTGCACTGTTTATTTGCTGCACACACTTGGCACTTGTCATTGGGATGTGCGACCGTGTGTCATCATCCTGACGTCACGATTCCCGAGGCTTTTTGTACGTGGGAGTCGGGGCGTCATACATATATTCATTTTACAGCCTAAATGCCGTGGCTAGAGAGAACAATACTAGAGATAGATTTTTTATGTTTGTGCCACACACGTAATCCAAAGGGGGGAGAGGCTGTGTAAATAGTCTCTCTAAGTGTAACCCAGCTATCAAGGCTCATGAAGTAGATTAAGAGTCACGTCATAACCCATAAGAGAAGGGGAATGGGTGCCTACTATGAGTGCTCTTTTCTTACACATACACACAAACACACAAATATATATATAAAGTATTTTTCATAAATAAAATATTACAAGTACTTCGTTCTTAAGATACTCATACTATTGTAAATGTACCATCCTTAAATACTCAATCATGGAAATGGAGGCTCCAAGAAACAAAGACGTAATCAAGCAGTTATCCTCCTTGCCTAAGGAGGGTTTGCTACGTGCATGGCTGACACCGGAGGCATCCACCCTCCTACGTCGAATGCTAAAACACGGATGTTTGTGGATCTACTGCTAAATGTACCTCAAGCCATCCTGGAAGTTTCTGTTCCGCTTCGGCAACCCAAGTATGTGGATGGAGAGTTTGTAGTGCATTTCACAAAGGAAGAACTGGACAGATCTGCTGTACCATTTCATTTTTCTTTGGTTTTGAAGTTTTTGAAACAAAGGCCATTGCTAGATAGGATTAGAGGATTCATACATAGTAGATGGGGACTTTCAATGCAACCTGTGGTCTCTGTGATGCGCAAGTCACAAAATGTCTTTGTGAGGTTTCTGAATGAAGAAGATTATTTGAAGGCTCTTTCCCGCGAAAGCAGTGAAATGGAAGGAGCTGCCTACCGAACTTTTCAATGGTCCATAGACTTTAAAGAAGAGGAGGAATCGGCACTGGTGCCGGTGTGGATCATGCTTCCTGGCCTTCCACCAAATCTATATCAAGAGTCATTTCTACGTAATATTGTGGCTCCAATCGGTACATTTTTGCAGAGGGATAACGCTACACGTTGTGCCACCAGAACAGATGGTGCCAGGGTATGTGTACTTATGAATATTGAACAAGGACCAGTTCCTTACATTTGGATTGGGACACCGAGGCATCCCTCAAGTATATGCTAGGAGGTAGAGTACGAGACGTTGCCTGCATTCTGTTCTTGTTGCAAAGTACAGGGACATAATTTGAAGACTTGTAAGTCTAAGAATAATAAAGGCAAAGATTTCATAAGGATCAAAACTATTAAATCTAATAAAGTATGGATCCCTAAGGAGAAGGAAGATGAAGAGCAGGCAAAGAAGGAAGTGTCTGGGAATGAACTTGAGTCATCCTCTGTTTTACTTAATCAAGAAGTGGCAGGCAAAGATAAAGAAAAAGAGAATGTGGTAATGGTTGGGTCATTGGAATCTGAGGTGCCTAAGGATGAAGTAGAACTAGTAATTCATAAAGAAGTTCCGATGATGAGTGGGGAACGAAGCAGGATGAGACCCGATGATGAATTGGTGTCTATTCCAGGTTTAGAACACATGAAGACTGACGAGGTAAACCTTTCCAGTGTGTTGGAAGCTAACATTGTGATGGAACATTTGATTATAATATCATCCACGCTTGTAAAAAAGATTGTGTTCTCTTCTGGCAGCAATATGCAAAATTTGATTTGTGTCCAGTGTGTCATGAGTTAATATGGACATCCGATATGCGTAATGTACCCCAAAAAGTGTTAAGACATTTTTCCTTTGATTCCTCGACTTCAAAGATTGTTTACGTTTCGGTTGACTGAGAAAGATATGTCTTGACATTACACAGAAAGATTCCAAAATGAAATCTTCCTCTCGCATCTTGCAGATTCCTTACGATGGAAGAAATTTGACTTCAAATATCCATGGTTTGCCAAAGAACCTCGCAATGTACATCTTGGTTTAACAACAGATGGTTTTAATCCATTTAGCAACATAAGCACTTCTCATAGTACTTAGCCTATCATATTAATGCCTTATAACTTGCCACTTTGAAAGTGAATGAAGGATTTATGTTTTATGATAAGTCTACTGATACTAGGGCCAAGGTCATCAGGGAATGAATTAGATGTATATTTGCAAATACGAATTGCAGAGTTGAAAGAGTTTTGGGATCAAGGTGTCAGTACATATGATGCAGCCTTATTGCGGGAGTTCAAGATGCATCCTGTAGTGATATAGACAATAAATGAGTTCCCAGCATATGATGCGGCCTTGTTGCAATAAAGATACACAATCTTAATGGTTAACAAATGGTAGAAAATTTTGTTTCATGAGATATCGTCGATATTTACCACATGATCATAGATGATTTTCAAATAGAATCATGTTTGATGGAAGGGTTGAGCATAGATTATCACTGCCAGAGTTGTGTAGGAATGATATTATGACGCAGTTAGGGGATGTTTTAGAAACCAGATTTGGTAAAGATGCAAGATCAGTTCGAAAGAGAAAACAACAAGCAATATAGTTGAATTGGAAAAAAAAATATTTTTTTCGAGTTACCATATTGGTCTACCTTCACACTGCACCACAATCTAGATGTCATGCACATTGAGAAAAATATATGTGAGAATATATTGGACATTCTGATATCAATAGAAGGGAAGACAAAAGACACAGCTAATTCTCATAAAGATTTAAAAGAGTTGGGGACAAGATTAGAGTTGCATTTGTAAGATAATGGGTCAATAGCAAATATGCCCATTAGATGATATACACTTTCAAATGATGAGAGAAAGAAATTATGTGATTGGTTCATAACAATCAAATTACCCGATGACTATGCTTCAAATATGTTAAGATGTGTTCGAACGCATGATTGAAAGATAACTGGTCTTAAAAGTCACGATCGTCATGTATTTCTGCAGTGTCTATTGCCGGTTAGTGTGCGTGGAAAGCTTACTCAAGATGTTCATACTGTTTTCACAAAATTAGAGGGATTGTTTAGGAATATTTGTAATAAAATGTTGAAAGTTGATGCATTGGTAAAAATAGAAGCTGACATCGCAGTGATATTGTGCAAATCAGAGAGTTTGTACCCGCCTTCATTATTTGATTTAATGGTTCATTTGGTTGTGCACCTAACTCGTGAGATTTTAGTTGTTGGCCTGGTTCAGTATAAATGGATGTATCTTATTGAACGATTTTTAAAAAAACTTAAGAGATCTGTGGGGAATAAAGCTTGTCCGGAAGGTTCGATTGTAGATTTATACATTGATAATGAGTGGCATACCTTTTATTTAATGTATTTTCGTGGAATTGATATTAGATTTACGAGACCAGATCGAAATTATGAAGGTGGACAAATGGGAGTCTCGTTGACACTTATTGTGTTTTTTTAGATCGTACGTCCTATAGGTGTACAAAGGGGCTATGACCTATGTGGACGAGAGTTTGAAAGAGCTCGATGGTATATTTTGAATAACTGTGCAGAGATTGAACTTTACTTAAGATTAGTGATGATGTCCTAAATCAGTGCTATCTTTAAGTTCATGTATAATAATATAGCATAACTTGATAAAAATTAATAGTTCACATGAACATGCGCAATGAACATATACAACTACTTTGCACGAATGGTGTAATTGACGTAGAAAAGACGCACGAAGAGGAATTTGTCTTGCAGTTTGAACATACGGTATTACTGTAAAATCCCATCTTATAATACGAACTTCATACCAATAAACTCCAGTTCTTTTCTATCTAACATCGATATAACTATAATAATATTGATTGATGTAGATTGTATCGAAATATGGTGAAAATTTAGAAGAAACCTCACTAGAACTGTATGCTCTGGCATGTGGTCTATCCAGGCTGACCATCCAATATTCAGAATGTTTGGTGCGTGGATATAGATTTCATACAGTTGACAGAGAACGATATGGGAAAACTTAAAATTGTGGGATTGTAGTCGAAGGAAGTCATGGGGATGATAACATTGACTTCTATGGAATTGTGAAAGATATGATAGTGTTAAAATACGTGGAAGGATATATGGTTTGGTTGTTTAAATATAATTGGTGGGATGTCTCAAATCCTAGATTGGGAGTGCGTAATGATGACTATTTTGTGAGTGTCAATACATTTGGCATATGGTATGAGGATGATCCTTTTGTTCTCGCTTGCTAAGCGAATCAAGTTTTTTATTTAGATGATCTGGAGTACGGGAACCCATGGTTGGTAATGGAGAAGTTTGCACTAAGAAATATATATGATTTCATTCTAGAGGCAGACGAACCACATGAAGAAGTTGATAGTCTAACAAATGAAGAAGTCTATCAAGAAAAAGAATTAGGCATCAATCTATTTATTGATCTAAGCCAATATGACATGATCCCATTGCGTAGAAAATGTGTTCAACCCAAAGTAATTGAGGGTGAAATGTCAGAAGAACATGAATCAATTGAAGTGTCTAGTGAAGAGGAGGATGACTGGTCCAACAAAACTGATAGTGAATGCATTTCAAACAGATATTTGTGTAAATATTATTCTTATAAATACCCCTAACACTTATTCGAATAATAATTTATTATAATTTTAAACAAATATGCCTCCCAAACGCAAAGTAATACGTGCACCATCTCTATCCATTATCAACTCCTCGTGTGGTCCAACTGCCATTAATAGTGAGCCAACATCACCAGACCTAGAATAAGGTATAGTATATCAAATTAAATACCACATTTAATGCTCGATTTAAGTAATATATATCTATAAAATAAAAATAATTTAATTATAATATATGCTTTAATTACTGTATATATAACTGTTATAAGCCAGCATCGAGGTTGATGCACTACGAGAGGTGTCTGTATAGAGAATGTAAGGAAAGTGGATAAAATTAAAGTTGATATTCCTAATGATCACACTGATGGCTCTGGAGATTTTGCTGCGTGGCTTGCTTCTTATGTTGGTATGCTTACTCGCACGTATATACCGATGGCTACATTCTCCTAGTCTAAAGTTTCCTAAGATGTGAAAGACTACATAAAAAATCGATATCAAGTAATAAGCTACAACCCAAGAAACTAAGTATAACATATTAATTTAAAGTTACTGTGTATTTATACTAATTGTTTATAATTTTTGAAAGGAAGCGTTTGAACTTAATTTTGGCCGACGAGAGGATCGACAAACGATTGAGGAATTGATGTTGAATGCATTCTGGAGGTACAAAGCTCGATGCACCAAAATCCATTTAAAGCAATGCCACCAAATGAATTGGAGAAGATTTGTAATATATTTGAAGATCCTGCTTATTAGGTAATTTCACTGCTATATGTTTTTAATAGTATATGATAGATGTATTAAACATAGAGACATAATATTTTTTTTAGCAACGGAATACTGTGAACAAAGCAAATAGATCAAATTTAACAATACACCATTATGCGGGTTTTCAATCTTTTCATTTTTTGTCTAACAAAATGGTAGGTTATTCTAGTCCATGTTAAATATTAACATATAATACACTTTTCTGATTTAAGTTCTAATATAGATTTTCCCAATTACACTGAAAAAACGTGGGTACCTAGCTAGAAAAATCAGACCCTCTCTCTCTAGAAGCTCTCACGTCCGGTCACCGCTGGGGGGAGGGGGAGCTTCGGCTCCCTCTTCCCTTCCTCCCCTCCCTCTCTAACATCGGCCCTGTGTCTCCAACGGCTTTTTTTGGTTTTTATGCTTTTTTCTGGTTTCCTTCGGCCGAATAAGGGGGTCTCCGATCCGAGCTTCTTCGGTCACCAGTCTCCTACACGCGCCCCATCAGGAGCTTTTAATGCTGCTGATCTGCTTAACCTCCTAATGCGGCCTCCTCCAGAGCGGTGCGTAGCCCGCACGCGCGGGCCGAAGATTTCGTAGCTCGTCGGCGCGTGGGCCTCAGGCGCCACCAAGGAACCCTCTGATGCTGTAACACGCGGCAGTTCCCGAGCAGGCGTCTCTGGATCTTCATAGCACGGCCATTGGTTTCCCTCCAATAGCTGTTTTTGTGCACTGTTTTTTCGTTTTACAGTGTTTTCACAATGTAATTTTCTTTATGTCTTATTTTATTTTCTAGTTATTTAAAATCTCAAAATGTTGTCCCATTTGGACTAGGTCCGGAATGGAGTTTCTCCCCCCTCCGCGTAGGCGGAGTTGGCGGGGTGTTCCCCCTCCATATCCCGATTAGTCGGGTATGGAGTTTTGTTTAGTGGGTTACTGTTACCTCTGTCTTAAACTTAGGTCTTTAGAGATGGTCTGAACTAGACCATGCCAGTTACAGTTGTGTGCTGGGAAGTTGTTAATGTTTGTAATTGACTTGTTTAAGTCAATCTTGTATGTCCTTTTTAATGAATGGAACGAGATCTACTAATTTAAAAAAATATATATAGATTTTCCTTTTGCAAAAAAACGAAAGTCATGCTGACTATGATCTGACCTAATTGTATGTTAAATCACATAGAAATCGTGATGGCATTTGGACCAGTCCCGAAGCAGAGACAAATTATATAAGTTTAAATTTCTTTAATTTTATTGTCTAATAATATTTTTGTTACATATTCTAATTTTAATGTTTTTATTTTTGTAGGACAAGATGATATCTCTTAAGGAAATTATTGCGGATCCATCTGATGCGTCATCTATCAACGATGCTCAGATCATTTTTCAAGTTCTTAGATCATGTTCTGGATATTTGAAGGGTTTAGGAGTTGTGTGAAGTCATCCTCAACATCATCATCCTATTCTCGAGCCAGATCGAATAACGACAAGACTAAGGAATTGGAGGAAGCAACATTTGAGATAGAATGATTGAGGTCCAAGAAAAAAGAGTTGCTAACCCGATTAGATCAAGCAACGAATCTTGAGGCAAGATTAGAAGAGAGACTGCAGTTGAATAACCAAAAAATGTTTGAACAGTTCTAGTCAATCGTGATATCCCAAAACTCTATGCCACCACCACAATCTTAAAATTTATTTTTTTATTTCATTGTCTTTCTATTATGATATTTCAAAACATTTAAACAATTGTGATATTTGAATTACAATTTCTATAATATTAGTATTATGTTTTTAATTAAATTATGTACTGTATGATTAATATCGCTCAAACGATAAATAACATGTTCAAATGGCCAATTACCATTTATAAATCAATTCGAACAAAAACAGACCCATTCGAACACAAAATAATGCGTTCGAATGACAACCATGAAATACATGAGTCCGTACGTCCCTTTGAACAATTAAATATTTGTTCGAACAACATTAATTTTAAAAATTCCGTTCGAACGAACATAATTTATATTCAAACACAAATTATTTGATAAATTTATTGGTTCGAACGAATAAAATCTGTTTAAACACTTGATCCGTTCGAATAGAATTAAATATGGTAATTTGTTTGAATGAATATTTTTTACGTTCAAACGGAAAGTATCAGTTCGAACCTACTTTTGAGACGAAAAGTTTTCGTCTTAAAAATTAAAAGTTCCCGGCGGGTAAGTACTGGCACATAAGGCATGGCCTGTAATTTTGACCCGGTATATATAGCAAAGTTCATGCATGGTTTGGTGAAAATATCCTTAATTTAATTAGGAAGAACATGAACTAGTACTGTATAAGTACTTGGCAACAGTGATGGATTTATAACTAGAGCAACATGTTCAAGATTATGATCATGATAACCAATCTCAATATATACGTAATTGATCATATAGTTCTATATACTAGTTAATTAAAATTAAGGTTGATATATATAGAAATCATGTATGCACTGATCTTATCACACTGTTTCTTTCTTTAATCTATCCAATTACTAAAGTCTTTAATCTAGCTTTGATCTTGCGGATGGAATCATCATACCATTGTCCGGCGGTCATGCATATTGATCTACAAGATAGTCGTACGTATTATTTATAATTCTTTTGCAATCCAATTATCTCCGCAAGACTTCATTCAAAAGAAAATTATGAAATTTTTAATATTATGAGGAAAAGAAAAGGTTATGCACTTTAGAGATGATGGCAAATTATGGGACAACCTCGAAGAGTGTTTCAACGTTTTGTTTGGATTGCTTGGATGGTAGTCATGAATGTCTCCTAATTGGCTGACAATTATTTTCAATTACGTAATTAATTCGAGTCTACTCTATCAATTAGGTCGGCTGCATGGGTAGATATTTAAAAGGTCGTTGCCTATCTAATCGAATCAAACCCCAACACTATAACAAAAACGTTATTTTTTGATCAATTTATTATGATTAAAAAATTATTTATAATTAATTTTAATTATAAATAATCTTTTGGTCATAATGAATTGATCGAAAAATATCATTTTT
>QEOT01006294.1:156948-206807 GCA_003123785.1 Pterocarya stenoptera
TCCCCCCCTTCACTTCTTTTGCCACTTCTATCAAAGCCAATTTCTTTTGCCACTTTAAAGAAATAAAAGAGATAAACTATAGGAAATTCCTTGTAAGAAAGTGTACAAACAAGACATTAGACTAAATCTGTCCTTGAATAAGGAAAAAACAATTATAAGGGAAACATAAAGAATGGAAGCAAGCTATATAGAGAGGACATACATACATATGTATGATATTATTCACGCCCACCAGCTTCTTCTTCTCGTTCTTTGTTCTTGTTCTTGTTCTTCTTTCCTATTCATGATAGTTTCTCAGTACAAGGTTATTCCATATATCTCATAAGCATACATACATATATATATATAATGTGAAACAAAAGATCAAATTAAGACCCTAAAAGATCAAACAAAAGATCAAATGCAATTGGAATGATTTGTCAGTACGTATGAGTTTTGAAGGTGTAGCATTCACCATATCATGCATGCCACGTTGCATTTCTACCTCACTAGCGCCTAGTCTTTTTCTCCCATTTAAATTCAGGAAATCTTTCATCGTATATTGTTTAAATGTAATCCTACCTTCAAGTTACAATATTTTAATAAACACCAGAAGAATTACTTTCCCAAAAAACTAAGAAAACACATACCTCTCACAAAAATTGATCTATGATCTACTCGCTTTCACAAATGCATGCATGCCTACACTAAACTACTACTCATTTCAAAAAGTTTTTATTCAAACAAATTCACAATATTCTTTATACCTACTTGGAAGTTGGATTTCTCAAAACTCAAATACAAAACACAACTTAAAAATCCTTCTAAAAATTTTCAAAAATTTTTGAAAATTTTTACTTATAACCTGCAGCTTGCCCGGGCCTTAAACATATATATATCATGTATGACTTAAGTCAGAAGAAGCTTGGTGTATTGAGAACTAATTTGGATGGGCGGCAAGGAATTAGCTAGGTCCCTCAATCTATTCGAGCATCATCAAAGATTCAAAACCTTTTGTTGGACTTGAGGGAATTAAATAGTTTAATGCTAAATTAATCACAGGTCACTAAAATTAACTAAGAAGCATAATCATTCATCAAGATCGATCCCCTAGATATACATGGTTTTTGGGGTAGTGCATCACACTATATATATATGTATATATATATACATATATATATAGCATTTGTTTTGGGAAATTAAACGGTATTTACTTGTAGAGTACTAATTAATTAAGGATCAAAATATTGATCAGGAGGAGATTTTGCTTACTGGTTTGTCGTGGATTCCAAGCTGAGACCATGCTATCTTCTTCTTGTTCTTTGTTCTTGTTCTTGTTCTTGTTCTTCTTTCCTATTCATGATAGTTTCTCAGTACAAGGTTATTCCATATATCTCATAAGCATACATACATATATATATATAATGTGAAACAAAAGATCAAACAAAATTGACCCAACAAAATAAAACAACTCAAGCACGGCACTTCTTCGAATTAAAACTACTCAAGCTGCGTTGTCGTCAATGACAAGACATCCTTGCCAAAATTATCTCATAAAACTTCATCCATATATACAGTTAGAGAGAGAGAGAGACTGGTTGAATGTTATCCAAAGGATAAATGATCAAGAACATAATAAATACATATCAATAATATTCTGGTTGGGGCCCATATTGTTCAACTTTGTGACTCGGAAACACCTTGGAGCTATATATGTGTCTATTTCTGATTAGAAGCTGAAAGGTTTAGTTCATATCATTTTTCCTCGCTATTCAAGTACTACTACTAAATCAGCCTAATATATATGAATATATTAGAAGTTTCATGTCAATTCCAGTCATCTTTTATGAGAATCCCAATCTTACAGGAATTTGAGGCGTGGGATATTTCTATATATATAGACGACAAATACCAATAGCTAGCCAGCATCATGTGTCAAATTTGGCCTACTTTTCATTACACGTGCTCCGTCATCGAGTCATTGAGAGCCACGTGTAAATTACCGAACCAATATTCATGATGAGCTTTCAACTAGGTCGATAACTCCTCTACAACTTTTTCTGCTTCAAGTTCAAGTGAAAAGACATGATTTAACAGCTCGAGTATAAGGAAGTCATGAACTTGACTTATCAAGCTGGCCTGGAATCTCTAATATTGTTTATTGTGGAAAAACAATAGCTGATTCGTCGGTTTTACTCTACTGTATTTGTACACACCGACATTAATGGCTGGTTTAGAAAGTTATGGGAGATCATGATCAGTATCTTTAACCTAATTATTAAACACATAATTATATATATATACACACGGGTTATTTGCATGCATGGATCAGAAAAGGTTTTCCCTTTTTAATTCCTTTCTATATCATTAGGCAGTACCTAACTGCATGGACAAAGAAGGTGCTAGCTACTAGCTAGCTAGGAAGAAGTACCAAAGACTCGAGATTCACGAGCAGTCCCTTAAGTTTCGCAAGGGATTAATGGTGCAACCTCTAGGAGACCATGCAAAATATTGGTCGTCGGCTGCACGAAAAAACGTTGAAACAACCATTATCGACCAGTAGTACTCAAACCAGCTGATGGATCATGATCTGAGCTTTCATTGTCGCATGCATGCCTGCATGCGCCTATATACATTGGATGCCCAAATTATAAGTATCTATTACAAATTTCTATAAAGCCATTGGCCGACTCGAATAAAACAAGCGCATGAAGAGGTCAGAAGTCATCAAAGTCGGTCATGTGATAGGAAGTTGACTAATCGACCCATGAAATCTCTCCAATATTATCCAATTCTGGCACTTTTCATGATGGATTACTAACATCAAATAGAGTATCATGATCCTATATCATGCTTTTTTACAGTTTTCATCACAAAACTTGGTAATCTTTATTTAAGGTCATGACTAGAAGTACAAGAGATGATAACTATATAAAGAAGTACTACATGCATTAATGAAGTAGATAAGCATTGAATTAGTTAGTTAATTAAGGATGATCATGATTTGCTGGCTTTATGAGCAGAGTCTAATGGGGCACCCTACACGCTGCTTAAATAAACATGAACACAAGTGGGTGGGTTGGTGGTGGGTGCATGGGGAGGCAGGGTCGTAGTGCTAGCTTGTCCTAGATTATCTTCTTATTATTTATTAATATATTAAGTTGGTAATTAGGATAATATATTTTTCCTTAATATCTCATAATTTTATTTGTATATGGTAAAATTTGATTTTATAATTTTTTAATAAATCAATTAATTTAAGGTCATGACTAGCATGATATGAAACTTGTGTCCTGATCATGATCATGATCTGCACATGCATATCACGTAATATGAACGCTTGATTACAAAAAGATGCCTCATTTGATCTGAATTTTAAAAAAAGCAGCTACAAACCTGGTTATGCTGCAATTTACTTCATATTCACCATAAATGAGATTTCCATAATGATAGTTGCATGCATTCATCGCCCCTAGTTGAATCTGGTATGGAGGACTGCAAATGCAAATGACCTTTTTCCTGAAATTAATAGATAAATTCCAGTTTTACATTCCAAAATAATGCTAAATCAAAAACTTAAGCGAAAACAACTACTGATCATATAGATGACAAGGAAAACACTACATGCCACATTATTTCTCATCATCTTTATTGGGGTTTGATGTCAATACCTCCAAAGACAAAATCTACCAAAATAATCTACTACGTTACTTAACTTTCAAGAAACTCCTCAAATTTCTTGGGTGACTATAATAATTTAAAGAGTGAATATTGGAAAATTTCCATTAGCTTACTATTTTTTGTGTTGATGTATTGAGAAGTTACTATGAAGTTCAAGATAGTAATGGAACTTCATAAACTGCCATACTGGCTTTGAAAGCAATGCAGGGAAGATCTATGTATCCCAAAAAATGGCAATGTGCTGCCCTCTACATACCTTTTCAATATCAGCTAATGCATGTCCAATTGGAGATTTTAAAGTCAATATAAATATTTCTAATTATGAAAAATCTAATGAAACTTATATGTAATCTAGATAGATTGCTTATTTATAAGCATTTAATTTTGCCACATGCTTATGACTATCAATGCTTTCTATCTCCAGTTTTTGTTTTGAGCCTTTTAATAGGCTGACTTTGTATTACCCGCCGCAAGACTTGTGTCCCCCATTTTAAACTAATGGAGTCTGATGGAGAAACATTTTCAATCAAAGATAGAAAGAACTTCTATAGATATCATTGGTGCATTAAAGGGGTACAATGAACAAGGATAAAATGTTGAGTTGCATCATGCTGTTTCTTGAGGATGTTAGGAAAAAAACATTTCACAATCCATGAAGAGAAAAAATCCAATTATGGCAAAGGCAATGCTTAGAGTGAATATATCATGTTTGACCACTACTTATTTTAGTGTTGCGATGTCCATAATACTGAAGGGATCAAGTTTTACAACACCTGAATTGATGCATTCAACAAAGCTAATCAGCAACATGCCTCCACAAGAACCTAGCTAATAAAAATCTGGTCATTCATAATTTTTAAAGGAACACACCCTATTTATATATACATGTCAATACTAATGATCACCACCCATGGTCAAAATAATATATTTGTGAATGCGGATTTGTTTTTTCTTATATGTGGATGAGGGTTCAAGAAACAAAAAACACATGATGTTTAATTGCTGATCCATGTTCGATCGATCCATCCCTTTAAGACTATTAATAATGGTGCCAAAAGTGTATATTCTATGGAGAGATAACACATTGATCTTACTACAAAAGCTACATGCTTTTGTAATATAAAATGGTTGGTTTGTTTTTCCGAAGTAGCAAATTCTGGAGAAAAAACATGCGATGGTGTCCAACCACTAAGTCATTTATTATTTGACACTCCGATGACTTTTCTATGACAGCTTCTGGCCCCCAAAGTCTATGGTGGAGTTTTCTATATTACTAAAATTGTTTAGAAGACAAATCTATGTTTGGCTCAAATGAACTTGCTTGATCGTGGACTTATAAACGACATGAAGATCAGGAAATTAAGAAACATAAATGACCACACAATGGCTGATCTGATCGGAGGGCAATTTCAACTTTCAACAACATTAACAATTCATCTTTCAGAACATCAGCTTATCCCACAAACCATAGTTGTCTCTTTTTTCCACGTGGATTAATCTGGACTTGTCGTCTACCATTTCCATGTAACTGCCTCAATTACTCTTCTTGAAACAGTGAAACGTACTCGGACCTTTTTCCTAGCCACGTAGCATTTACTCACACAGCCGCTCCTCACGATCTCGTACACACACGAGAGAGAGAGAGAGAGAGAGAGTACAATCTGGGAATGTACTCATTACTACTCACTTCGCATGTTTGAAAAAATGAATGGGATGCTATGTACTAGTCCGTGATAAAGTCCTGCATGCTTAGAGAAGCAATGGAAATTCTCGTAATTCTTTCACTAACATCTTATGTGAGATACTTGAGAAAGTCCCAGAGAAATTTTCATGTTTCGTTGCCTATGTGACAGTGTGTTTAAAGCAAAAGGAAATCATTCACTCATGATTCGTTCTCTATTTTTGTATGCATATTGAACGAACATCATGCGCACTGAGATTGACTTCAAGAAATTAATTTAACTCAATTAATTGTAAATTAAATGGTTAACAAGAAAAAGAAATGGAGGGAAAATCAACCTGCTTCTACTCTGAATGGCTGCAGGCAAAGGAAAGAAAAAGCTAATCTAGCAAAAGTAGTGCAGAAAGTACTTACCCCACCCTAGGCAACAAAATTGAAAAAAAAATAATAAACAAAACTAGAAGTATAACGATCCATGCTTGTTTGTATAGATACCTTCTATGGGAAGATTTGATGAAAAGGGTGTTTCTCTTCATATTTATCATGTGCTCAACATAAATGACCAAAAAGAATATCATTGGTTTTAACATTAATTTTATATGAACAAGTACTCCTTCGAACATATAAATATTTAGCACAATTATTTTCTGCATTTGAATGCTAGCTAGCTAGAGCATGCATGTAGAACAAGGTTTGACTAAAAACATTGTACATAGGTCCCTCCTATTACTCAGACATCAACAGAAAATACATATAAATAGAATGCTTTATCAGTCTATATTACATGAAGTAATGAATTAATTGCTCTTTGAAAATTAGGATAGTGGGAAGGAGACATTTGAAATCACATGTGAACTTAAATTCAGAGAGAAGATGAGTATTTCCCATATTATGCGGTGCGTGGCTTTAAGGGTGGTTGAACATTAGTTTAGCTTTTCTTGTGTGAAGTGATTTTTAACAATATGTATATTTCGGTCATTTCATCTTCCTTAGCATTCTATCCATCTCTATAACAGCCCAAAATTGCTATTGTCCCACACACCCATCAAGTGACATTAGTTTATAATTGTCAATACTAGCAGTCATATAAATAAGGTTCAAGAGAATAGAACCTTAGATCATTACCCAAAAAACATTGATTCCAGACCTATTCATGCAAAAAACTAAGAAAAAGAAGTTGCTTTGAATGCCAAGCTCTGCAAATGCATCCCAAGCAAATTCTCATCATCTTTACAACAGAGAATATTATTAATTGTAGTTTATATTTCTAGAAGACAATATATAATGTAACTACAGTAGCTTCTCAACAGAACCAACTTTCATTCCAATCAACGAGTTTTTAAAGTCAGAAAAAAGTGCCCAAGTATTCAAACAACTCACCTGCAAACTGACCATAAATCAAACGGCAAGTGCAGCTGTCTCATTGCCAATGTAAGTGGAGATGCCAAAATACATACAAATTGAATATCAGCTTTTTTCGTGAAAAATATTCAGAATAAAAATTACATTGTACTTAGAGAACTAGCAACACACTGGGTTTCATCCAGAATTTAAAAGAACAATTGTTTGGTCCCATCTCCAAAACAATTGTGTTTGTGGACATGTAAAATGAAAAACCCTAAATATATATATAAAAAAAAAACTGCATTGTGTTAAAAAAAAGCCATTTGTAGGAGGCAACACTTTCATGTGATCATCATACCTGCTTGGCAAAACTAAGTTTACTTTGGGGTTAATCTGTATGCCGATTTTATCAAAACTATTCCTATTGCCATCCATAGACTTCCTCATGTGATCTGGCATAGTATCTGCAGGTTAAGAACATATAAGGTGGTTATAGTGTAGCTAGAGGGATACATTATTTACTAATTAAACACCCGCAATAACATTGAATGCAATAGAGAAAATATAAATATAGGAGGAATCATTTGAAAACATAACTTCTTTAGAACCTTCATCTCTTTCACTGACAATAATCCTGAACTAAAGTGTCTTGATTTTGTGCTGCCATTCTTCTAAGCTCACGTAGTTGTCATGTCCTTGCCCAACACTCTCTAGATAATTAGAACAACTCATCAGGATATAACCAAACTTCCACACAGAACAAGAGCCCAAAAATTCCCTCACCTGCCCAATGACTCCCACGATGCAAAAGTAGACAACCTTCCTCTACACTAGGCTTGGATATATATAATATATATATAGTGAATATATATATGTTTATATATATATACATATTGGCCACCCACCATCTCCCACCACCAAAAAGTGCCCAAAATACACAAAAAGCCCTTCCCATGATTATGTATGGTAGTTCACTGAGTCTCTCCACGAGACTGGAGAGACTCAGTGTAAGACGGCATATGTTGGAAGAATTCCCTCAACATCTTATCATATTCATTTTGCCGCTTACGAAGCACGCGCATTTCATTATTCATTGCATCAAGCTGCGTCTTGTAGCTTTCGGCATCTTTCCTGTATTGTTCGGTATCTTCTTTGTACTGTTCGGCATCTTTTTTGTACTGGCCGACATCTTTCTTCTGCTTTTCAATTAAGGCAAGGTACTCTTTTTCTCGTTCACGGTCCCGTTGTCTTGTCGACTCCGGGATGACCATCTCCCCTAGCCCCCGGGCATATCCGGGTCTATGCCCAAGTACCTCCCTAAACACACTTGCAGCTGCCTCATCCGTGCGCCGTTCAGGCTCTAGATCATCCAGTTTGTCAACCATCTCCTTCTGCACGTGGAAGATTTACAAGAATTATGTTAAGTCTTGTAATGCCTCATGAATTTATCTATGTGAGTAATATTATAAAGTAATTAAACCATCATTTTGTGCAGCAAATAGCCTAACATAAAGATCATACTCACATAGGTGTCTTCAGTTGCTGAGGTGACAAATTTACCGTTCTTCTTCGACCAATGAGTTTCCTTATAAAACTCCACCAAAGTTGCATTCGTCGCCCGCTACAAGTTTGTGGAATTTGTATAGTTAGCTATGATCAATTAGACACATGATTCTACTTAGTTACGTATAAATTAGTTGAATGACTAATTACCTTCTCCTCCAATACCCTAACAAAAGATTTGCGGCCTGTTGTATGGTAAGATAGAAGCTTCTTTCTATTCTCCTTATTTTGTCTTGAGATTTTCTGCCATTAAAACCTAATGTTAGCTACCACAAACTGCATAATAAAATAGGAAAATCCTGACTTATTAAATTGCACCTCGTCCTTTTTTGTTGTGAATAACCAATATATATACCTTGAAGTCTTCGCTTCCCCACCTTGCACACAGCTTATCCCAGACGATGGGGTCGACCATGCTATTCCCAGCAGCTAACGCTTCTGCGTGACTTGGATATGATAAATATTTTTTGTATAACTCGTGATGGAATGCATTGAACCGCTTACGCAGCTGCTTTAAGACTATCAGTCTATGATTTGCCAAATCCCAATCCAACACGAAGTCACCCTATAGGAATGAAAAGCACGTTAAAATCACCGATTATTCTACGCCCACTTCCTTACCCGTAAAGCAGAAATAACAGCTATCTTACCAAAACACGTTCAATCAACTCGTCCTTTTGAGCCTGCGGCACATCAGTCCATGTAGCATAACTCATGTCACAGTGTTGTTTAACTATTTGCGTTACCCGTGCCGTGAACATGGATGCATTTTGACAACACGGTGCCGTCTCGCCGTCATTAATCTTCAGAAGCACTTTTTCGTGCTTTCTCAACTTCTCGAACTCGGTGCACTTATCAGGCCCACGCCTACGCTTGGGTTACTCCTGGGTAGCTGTAGGCACCGTGGGGGCGGCTGCATCTATATTTCAAGATGGGGAAGCCATGATTATTATCATAGGTTATATTTCATCTTTGGTGTTTACTCATATATGGTTCAACCATTAATAATTACATAAAAAAGAGTGGAAAATATGACCGTACCGATACATTCTCCGTTTGGTCCCGATTCTCTTACGGGTGAGGATTCTCTATTGGTCTCGGGTGGGGGCTGAGGAATGGGAGATGGAGGCTCCCATGGTTGATTAGGAGGCTGGGTTGAGTCATCCGAGCCTGATTGATCTGCGTCCGAAGGGCTATGGTATGAACTGATATGAACTCCTCGTGGTCGACGAGCTCTACATGAGTATGGGACAAATCTCCTGGCACGAATACCTCGTCCAACACCTTTTCCTCGAGAACTTTCTCCATTTATATGACCTACATTTTTACGTTTCTAGATATTTTTTATTCAATGTATTTCCAATCCATTTAATAAATCATATGATCGCTATTAAGACAAACGTGACTCTAATACCCATTTCTTATACGACTAATATCTACAAACCCTATAATGCTGTATACTTTATTTGGCACCTACACATATATAGCAATCTCTTCAATGTTCACTATACGATTGCGAGATTATATATAATTGGTAGAGTCTTTGTCTATTGCCACAGAGAATGCAATGAACTATCATGCAAGAAAAAGTGCAAGAACATACTATTGTAGATAGCACGTTGAGTCTTATAGAGTACCTTGAACATTGATGCTCCTCATTTCTTGCAAACTGAAGATGGGAATGGTCAAACTTTGCTACCCCACTTAATTTTCCCCCAGTACCTGAGATGCAATAAATATCAATTTATAAGTTACAGTTAACTTAGACATCCCAAATAAAGTATGATGTTATAAGATAAACTATGAAACACACAATATTGGCATAATTATTAGATACGAACCTAATGTCATCGAGATCGTACATTTCATGGTTACTAATAAATAAATCAACACCGGTATTGCATACATATATTAATTAATTGATTTACGCTTTGCCTGTATGGATAATATCCAAACAACGTATAAATTTGCAGCGTTTACTCATACTAGTTAACTCGTAATGGTAACTTAGACTTTATTCAATCTAAGTTAGACTAACTTTTAACAAAACATTACATGGTTAATTGGAAAATGTGCCCAGCCACTACTTGAGTCTTCTACTTATAAATAGATGTTATTAAATGTACATTAATAACATGTTGTGACTACTTAGTTGAAAAGAACATAGATGTAATTCTTTATACTTTATATTGGCCACATACCCATTACAAAAAGGTAAAGTAAGTGTCTTCAGTGCATATACTACTCGTCTGGTAGTACTATTCTGACACAGACTCATCGTCTATGTCTAAATCCTCCTCATCTGAATATTCCCCATCAGCATAAGCATCTCCTGAACCAGAAGCAACCATGCCATCATCAATGAAGTTGGATGAATTTATGTTTTCACTAGCCGGACCAGTGACTTCGCGTGCATCAATTTGGATAGGTTCTATATCATTCCTATTCAGTGGAGTTGACACTGGACATGCATCACACAAAATTGGTGTGTAGTCATATGATGACTCATCTTCCTGATAGGCATCATCATCAGATATTGATTCGCCATCAATATCTTCTAACACGCTCGGGACCCGTGGAATGTTGTACACATTCCTATTCGTGTACTTCTGCACCACATACCATCTCCCTTTCACCCTTATATCTCTGATGTAAAAACACTGGGAAGCTTGGCATGCCAACACAAATGGTTCATCCTTATACCAAGTCCTGTCCATATTGATACTGATCATATGGTTATCAACACGTACCCCTCGTCTTGGATCCCCCACGTCAAACCAATCACACATGAATAAGTACACCCGACGTCCCCCCATGTAGTGTAACTCCACGATATCATTAATAACACCGTAGAAGTCAATATTATTAGTACTTTCATCACCAGTTACCAACACTCCTGAATTTTGTGTACGCCGCCGAAGTTCACGTTGTTTCGTATGGAACCTTTTGCCATTTATAATGCAAGCGGTATAGGATGCAACCCACCGTTCTGGACCACAAGCTAACGCATATAGATCAGCACTCACATCAAGTGGGTTGGTGAGACGCTGATCTTGAACCTACAACAATATTAAGAGAAGGGCATCACTTATAGTCTCTTCCACGTAGTTGAAAAGGTGCAAGTTCATCTAACTAGGGAGGGAGCAAGCTAACTTACATGTTTCTTGAACCAAGTTGGAAACTCAGTCTGATGTGTTTGATCGATACAATTTGGACTATGCATATTACATTTCTCATAGTGCTCCCTGCATTCAGAGAGTATAAAATGCAATAAACAATATACGTAAGTTACGTGTTGGGCATAGGGCATAAATGGGTTGTCCCCAAAAATACTACATTAATAAGTTTGAACTTTATAGATAATGGATGCTTACCTTAAATAGGGTCCAATCTCATCACAATTGTTGAGGACATACTAGGTGGCTTCTATTTGGAGTTTATTTGATAATTGCAAGTTCGAAGCCATGCCCATGGGCCGAACTTTCTGGTTGAAAATTTTAAATCCATCTATATTCTCTGCTTCTCCACCATCAATGTTGCGGTCCATTCGAGTATGCTTTGTCTCAATATCTTGAAGATACATTGAGCAAAAAGTTAAGCATTCGATGTGAATATAGGCTTCGGCTATTGAGCCTTCTGGACGAGCTTTATTCTTAACATATCGCTTGAACTTGCCGAGATACCTCTCAAATGGATACGTCCACCTGTATTGTACTGGACCCCCAAGTATGGCCTCACGGGGTAAGTGGATCGCTAGGTGGACCATGACATCGAAAAAAGAAGGAGGAAATATCATCTCCAATTTGCATAGAATTGCGACCATCTCAGTTTGGAGCTGTGATAGTCGGTTAACATCTAGGGTTCGAGCACACAACTCCTTGAAGAAAGTGCTTAGTTTAGTCAAGGCTAAGGCAATATCAGTTCGTCAGTACCCTCCAACCGCAACAGGAAGTAGTCTTTGCAGGAAAACATGACAGTCATGGCTTTTTAATCCTGAGATTTTACAATCACGTATAGAAACACAATGCTTGATATTGGCAGCGAATCCATCTGGAAATTTCACATCAGTCAACCATTCACAAAATTTCTTCCTTTCATCACTGTGTAATGTGTACGATGCATGTGGCATTGTAAGATGTTCACCTTCATGCTTCAAGTGTAATTCCTTTCTGAAGCCCAAAATCTCTAAATCACGTCGAGAATTGATATTATCCTCAGTTTTACCAGGAATGTTCATTAAAGTGCACAAAATGTTATCAAAAATATTCTTCTCAATATGCATGACATCTAAATTATGTCGAAGACGCAAAGTGACCCAATACGGTAACTTAAAGAAAATGCTATGCTTTGTCCAATTCAACTCTTCAGCAGTGTGTTTTCTCTTTCTACGAGATTTACCAAATTGTACATCCCAAAGCATCTGTAATTGAGCTAAAATATCAACTCCTTCTAAAACCCTTGGTGGTATGCGATGATCCTCTTTACCATTGAACAAATGTTTTCTCGTTCTCCACATGTGATCTGGCGGCAAGAAACAACGATGTCCCATGTAACAATTTTTTTGACCATACTTCAACCAAGTGGAGTCTGTGCCCTCATTGCAAGATGGACATGCCAATTTTCCTTTTGTTGACCAGCCAGAAAGATTCCCATAGGCAGGGAAGTCACTGATTATCCACATTAAAGCAGCATGTAACATGAAGGTTTCCTTTGTGAAGGCATCATACGTTGGTATCCCATGTTCCCAAAATTCAATCAATTCATCGACTAACGGTTGCAAGTAAACATCAATATCATTACCTGCAGACTTTGGCCCAGGAATAATAAGGGATGTCATAAAGAACTAATCTTTCATGCACAACCACGGCAGCAAGTTATACGGGACTAGGATTACTGGCCAAATGCTATATGGTTTAGCCATATTGTTGAAGGGATTGAAACCGTCACTTGACATCTCAAGCCTTACATTGCGAGCATCCCGAGTGAACCAACTATGTTCTTCATCAAATCTCTTCCAAGATTCTGAGTCTGCAGGATGTCTCATACTAGCCTCATCGGTCGGCCGTTGTTCTTTATGCCATCTCATATCACCTGATATCTTTGCAGACATAAAGAGAAGTTGTAATCTTGGTTTTAAAGGAAAATGTCGCAACACTTTTTGAGGGATAAGACGTGCGTTGTGAGTATTAGGCACCCACCTTGAAGCCTTACAGATAGGACATTCATTAAGATCAGCATTTTCCTTCCAGAACAAGATGCAATCATTGGGACATGCATGAATTTTGTGGTAGTTGAAACCCAAACTCCGCTCCAATGTCCTTGACTCCTCATATGACTGTGGCAATTCAACATTAGGGAAGGCAGACCTCAACAAGCTGAGTAGCATATCAAAAGACTTTATTGACCACCCACCGAGTGTCTTAATGTGTAACAACTTCACAATGAATGACAATTTCGAAAATTTTGTGCAACCAGCAAAAAGTGGGCGTCGAGCATCCTCTAGTAGCTGGTCGAAAGATGAACTTGGAGAGGAATCTGGTATTGAGGAACCAGTTGGCAATGTATTGCCATGATCTTGGGGAACATCAATGAATGTGCCTGACCGGATGTCATCTAACATATGGTCTATGTCATCAATATACTCGCTGGCATAATCATGAACACTATCATCGCAGTCTTCATTGACACTCCATGTTTCCTCCTCCCCATGAAATATCCAACGCGTATAATTTGGATTGATCCCTTTAATGAAAAAGTGACTCTCCACTTCAAATATAGGCAAGAAGAGCATGTTACGGCATTCACGGCATGGACACCGAATGCGATCAATTCCTCTGGAATGGTTTCGTGCCAGGGTCAGGAAAGTGTTAACCCCCTCGGTGTATGCAGGTGAACGAAGTCTATCGGTCAAGTTCATCCAGCTTTTGTCCAACTAAAAAGGTTGAAAAGAAGAACATATTAGCTAAAAGGATAACTTCAATTTAGCTATATGGAGGAAGGGACAAGGAATTTGAGAAAGTGCATTGGTGAGCAAAAGTGTACAGCCGAGTGGAAGTTACTTGCCTGTGGGGAACAAAAGAAGATGGAGAAAGAAACTACTAACCGGAGTCGTCATGAAGATCGTTGTGGAGTGATGAAGGTTGAGGTGAATGGTTGATTGTGTTAATGGCAAGAGTAGTAAAGTGCTGTAGAAAATTATATGGCAAAATGAGATAGATAGTCATATATGTGAACATTGTTAGGATAGGACAGCAAGAAGGTGCATATCAAGCCTTCACACAAGATGGTCCACCAACAGCATGAGTTGGAACTATCTGGAGGTGATTCAAGCGTGTAGATAGTATGCTTGAATATTATAGTTACTAACTTTGAAAATAATTACAGCATTAGGGAATTAATGAATGCTTATATGAACTGCACTTGTGAACACAGTACTTGAGCGAAATTAGGGAGGTTGTGGAAAGGAATTTCAAAGATCTCGACCCAGATATTTCTATCAATGATAGGTTGTTTGATGACTATCGCCGCAAGTTAATTTTTAAAAGAATCTGTTTTCATGCACGCCTTGGGAGAACTAAAATTGACCACTACTTGAGTCGACCATGATATCTATTTGGTTAGAAAGCCTTAATACACCTCCTTTGTTACTCATTATCCACTTCTAAACTTCTAAAAACAGAAATATGTCCATAATACTTGCAATTTTCAGGAAATTGCAATTGGAAACTAAATATGTTTGTGAAGCTTAATTTTGTATTGAGAAAATATTACCTGGACTCACAAACTTACATGTAATTATACTGCATAAATAGTATTGCACTTTGTGATATGAGCATCACAAAACCAATTTCTGAAAACCCAATAAATGCATTTGATTTCTCTAAGTGTCATATTTCACTTATAGAATTATGCCTAAACCTATGCTTGAAAACATCGTAAACCGAAACTGAACTTAATGATGCAACATTTGAAACATATCGCCATGAACAGATTTACACACCATAAACTCCACCAAAATGTAATAACTTGAATCAAACAAGTATTAACAAAAACGCTGTCAATATTCGATAAAAATTATAAGTCATCCTAAACTTATATGTGTTCCCCTTGTGTATTACAAATTAGCAATAACATGCAAGACCAAATTAATACTTGGTATGATTCTTTTCCATAAATAAAGAAAACTAAGTTTTAAAACTAAGTCTTTACATAAAAGTAACGTATACATGTAAAAGAAGCCATATGATAAAACAACTAGGCTTGGCCCAGAACATATAAATATCATATGATTGAGCGAAACAAATGCCAGAAAGATTCCTCGGATATAAACTGTTTTTGTAGGCAATATAAACCCCGTTAACTTTATGTCCACAGTAATTACCTGAAAAGCACTCCCTGCCGCTTTAATAAGACCTTCTAGAAGACAATTGCACGAAAAGCTCCAACTATATATGGCATCTCGTCCTTTAAATTTTCCTAATCATACACACATTAGCATTTGTTTAGGAAACAGCTTTTTTGTTAGAAATTAAAAAAAAAACAAAAAGAAAAGAAAAAGAAAAAAAAGAACTGTGTTAAAAAAAAGTCATGGTCTATTTCCCAGAATAGAGAATTAATGCCAAAAACATATATACAGGGACCGATGTTAATTCTAGGAAAGAGAACAATAATCAGTTCTGAAATGATTGATCCAACCAACATATTGGTAAGAGATTTCAAGAGATTGTAAATTCCAGTTTTCATAGTTTAATCATGGACTGTAATTTGTATGAATTAGGAAGTAGGAACTAGTCATCAAACTTAGATTATACAGTATGGCTTTTTTCAATGCTTTAACATGTGATACTATCAACTAACTCAATGCAGTCTATAACCGAAAGGGCATATTGTTATGTATATATATGGGTATGTACATATATTGTATAAGCAAGCCAAAAAAATTAGAGAATTACTAAACCATGCAGTTCTTATTAAATAAAAGTATAAACCTTAAAACAAAACAACAACTAGGCAAAAAGAAAAAATTTAGTAAAAGTACTAATTAAAGGTCCTGAATTTTCCAACTTATAGGGTAGATTGGCCATACTAAACCTGATCAAGACACCTACCATATGTTCATGTACCAGGGGTAGTTTTAATGAGCCTAGCTTACCAAGCCACAGTAGGTAGTTCGATTAACAATTAAGTTGCAATTAATGAGCCCACCTCAAATTATCACAAAAATGAATATTCATTTAATCTGTTATGCAGATCGATAGAAAATCCCATATGCATTTGTGTTATTAGGTAGGTTGTGAGTCATTATTTAGTTGTTAGCACGATTATAAGCAGTTGGGACATGCAAGAATTACAAAAACTCCTAGCAAAGCACAATAAAACTGATGGACATGCTTATTATCATCATTTCAAATGTGCGACAGTTTTATTGGCAAAAACAGTGCAAACATTGCCCCAAAATCAGCTAACTGCTTTAGAACGAAACACATTGAGAGTTGTTTTCATGGGCTGATCTTCTTCCCCATTAGTCATTGATAATCTATGTTAAATGTACCATGATTATTTCATTTTCTATGAGCAACCAAACCATGAAAACTAAGGGTGAGTTTGGATGTTGAAGTGAGTTGAGTTGAGATAATAAAATATTATTAGAATATTAGTTTTTAATATTAAAGTTGTTTTGGGATTTGAAAAAGTTGAATTGTTTATTATATTTTGTATTGAGATTTGAAAAAGGTGTAATGATGAGTTGAGATGAGTTTAGCATCCAAACGCAACCTAAATGAACTAGCAGGCTAGTAATATTAATTAAATAGGGTTAGCAATAACTATGGATCAGTAAGTTTAACATTTCATTTTTTTTTTCTTTTTAAGTATGTTTAATATTTCAAATAGCACTCACATATAATATAAGGACTAGACAAGAAATGTTAAATATCATTTACACTAGAGTGATTTCAAACCAACCACACCCCCCCTCTTCCCCTTCCCCAGCCCTTCCCTGTTAAGGATAAATTCGGAGAGTATATGAGTCCTCACTTTACCTCTTAACTACTTACTCCAATCTTGCGGATAGTATTTATGTTTATCTCATTGATTCGTTGCAAGTAAGAACGTAACAGAGTGTTTCTTGAAGATTATAACAAAAGTCAAAAGAATAAATGTAACCAGTTGTGACAGAAATTAGACACTATTAGGGCTCACACTTGTATTTAAAAGAGAAATCATTAATGTTGGTATAGTTTTAATAAGTTCTTCTCTGGCGCTGTTGGAGAAATCAGCTTTTTCTCTTTAGGCAACAGCTATGGATCCTTTAATATATTATCTAATAATGCTTTGAATGCTATTATTCATGTATATTTTCAGTTGGAAATTAGACTTTTACGTATAAGAAACAAAGAGATACTTGTATTTCTCATAAGCTGCCATACTGGCTTACAATTAATGGCATTGTTCTAATTAACCCGCCAAGCTGATAGCATGCTTCGTATTAATAATTTGCCACTTGTGATATAGCTACATATTTCATAGCTAAATATATAATTTGGTGCATTAATATTTGAGTAATGCTATATGCAATTGTAGAGTGCACAAGCGTCATGTAGTCGCTTTAAAAAAGAGTGGGATTTACTATTTAAAAATTATTTTTTCATTCATGTGGATCACATATATATACAATTTTTTCAAAGTGATTATGCACTGTTTGCACACTCACAACAACAACTATCATTTCTATTAATATTTTGCACTAATTTAATTTTATTAATGAACCGGCCTGTATTAAAATCTGTAGATATTAAAAACAAGTCTACTTTAAAAAGTATAGAAAGCTGGTATATTATAGGATATTGGGTAATTAAAGGATAATATCCTATAATATTATACTTACCAGAAAGGGCCCAAACCTACCAAAAATAAATAAATAAGTAAATGACTAAAAAACCAAGAAAAATAATAATAAAGAAAAGTGATGATCACTGGCATCTTTACACCTAATTTATGGATTCTGGCCATGGCCATAGTACTTTACCAAAGGTCGAGTTATTAAAATAATCCACCAAAAAAGTTAATTTCATATATAATAATTAATCCTTTAATTAAGTAGAAGAAGATCAGGTTAATTTAGGCTATAATTCTTTGCCTTCTAATGAAATAATTAAAAAGCCTTTTAAGTACATTGAGTTGCTGATCCTTTTGTGTACGTGTATAGCTTTATCACTGAGGTATCTGAGCATAGCAAGTCATTATGTATGTATATATATATACAGGATTCATAAACAAAACGACACGCAGCACTCAAAATATATATATTATCCATAATATTAGCAAACTAATAATAATTGTTTAATGAAAAATAACAATAATTTATACATATATATAGTCGATCATTATTAGTTTAATTTCACGTGACACACATTAAGTAACAGCCCTGATCATGATCATCATTTTCAAAGGATGATCAGTACTTTGCCTCATGTTATACCAAAAGGAGAAAAAGGAGAAAAAGCAGTTCATTGGGATGTGGGGGTGACTTTGAGCGGAGGATCTTAATTGCTCTTTGCCGTGAAGCTTATTATATAACATATAGCTCATTAATTAGCAACAACACGTAATTAAAAGCACGACATGAATGTACCCCGACCTCATGTCTTATACATGACTTTATGTTTAGATGTTAAAGTGATTTCAGATAATCTGTGAATAATAGTTTTCACAAAATTATGAAAAAATTAACATCATAATAATGAACTGTTTATAAATAATAACATTGAACTTGTCATCAAACTTTGATGGGTATAGTATCATTTTCTATAATTTGCCACCTGTGATATTATCAACAAACTCAATGCAGTCTATGATCAAAAGGGGCAGATATTGATATGTATATATATGTACATATATTGTAGAAGCAAGCCTAAAAAAATAGAGAATTACTAAACCATGCAGTTCTTAAAAATAAAAGTAGAAACCTTAAAAAAAAATTATATAAAAAAAAGGAGTAATTAAAGGCTGCATGCACCAAAATGACTGTGGGAAGGCAACGAGGTTGCACATATATTATATAAATTTCCATTATCTTAGCATGAATTTCAATGTTGGACTGAGGAGGGTGTTGAGAAAATTGTGAATAAGGTTATATGAGGAAAACTTTGTAATGTTTCTTCATGAATGAAAGTTTATTATCGTATTCAAATAAATAAAAAAGGAATTTCCTAATGTAAGTCATATTATATTCAGCTGGTGCATGTGTTTAACAGATTTCCATTGGAATTAAGCAATGAAATGTATTTACTAGACAGACCAGTAGCAATAGGTCGTTTTATACTCAATATAACATATATACTCCTATATATGAGTACGTAAGTAACTCCCAACTATTTCATAAAGACACTATATTCTCAAGTACTTCAACATAGTCAAAGACAAAACTTTGTTTCTAATAGAAGCAGCCAATGTAAACTTTCCCAGCATAAAATGCTTTTTAATATACTGGCAGAAGAAAGTCATACACTACAGACAATGCTTCCACGCATATTATATGAAATAAAGTCCTCATGATTTATGTATAGAGGATTGGAATGGATAGTTGGTAATACAACACCCAGATATTGACAGCGATATATATGGCTGTCAATATCTTGTAAAATGAAAAAGATTGGATAAATGGAGGGAAGTCTTGAAAAATGAAAGTAAAAGCGGTATAGGATAGAGGGTGACTAGCTTCTTCATAGACGGGAGCAAAGTTATAAAAGAAATAACAGATCAAAATTAGAAGAGAATATAACAATATAGATCAGGAGATTAGGAGTGATCAAAACCCACCTTGGTCCTCCACATAATGCATTAATAACACAAACTCCTAATCTTTTGAAAAGCCACAGGCAACAAATTCCCTTCTTATGTTTTTAAGGGTTCCACAATTTGAAGTAGATAAGATAATGATCTTTTGGTGATTCTAAAGTAGCAACAACATTAAGTTTTAAAGAATAGATGCTCATATATGATTTTCTTAATCCTGCTATCTTTTTTCTAGCTTGTTAACTTAAACTTATTTATTTTTTGCCCTTATACCACAACTTGACAATGCTTTCCAAAGATTAAAATGTTGGGGCTACAAAAATCAAATCGGAAAAGTTAGTCTTTTACAAACTTGTTCAAAAAGCGTATCAAAGTAGTGCTCTTTGATATTTCTTAGGAAATATTACAATGTTCTACTTACATATGGGATACAGCAACAGGATTGAAACATGGAAATTATTAATTAAAATTGTCTTCGTAATATTTAAGAGAATTCGCTGGGTTGGGATGTAGATGAAAAGTACGTCTGTAGAGGGATAAGAAAGTGTAAAGAGGGATTTATGAGGTGTGAATAACTAGCCGATGGATTTAGAACAAGGAAGTGATCATGCATATTATTATTATTATTATTAATATATATTATTATAAATTTTTTATCTGCGCTACTTGACAAACCCATAACTTGTTTAACAATCTTGTAACCTAACATGATCATCATGAACTAGTAGATATGCAACGAACTCAACATGGCATATGAGTTGATAGATACATATATATAACCTCCAGGAATAATACGCAAAACTTAGAAAGATAACACAATCAAACTCCTACATGTTAGCTACAAGTTGTTGCGATGTAAATTATTCAAAATTAACTATATAAAATAACAAAATAATGAATATTAGAAAAAGAAATGTCAATACACACATCATGAAGTGAAAGAGATCATCATATATGTACTGTTTAGTGCGTGCATGTTTACCATTAATTCTAGAATAATGACTTATTGCGGCAATTTTATTACCGGCAAACCAAAAATAGCCACAACAGGCCCATTGTCTTATAGTGGTAGGGTATCTAATATACAGCTTGGAGGTCAGATCGGGGTTTCTTCCGCTCGAGGTATACTTTAATATTTCAAAACATTGATCGATCATAGCCAATTTCAGCTGATTTTCAGAGAAAATCATAACAACAAAGCATAAATATCGGGGTAAAGGCAGATCACATGCATGCATGGAATACAAACTGAAAAAATTAAACTCAAATACATATATATATTTTATTTTTTTTCAGTGCATGCAGCAGATCAAGAATACAAACTCAAAAAAGTAAACCAATTAATCTATGACGGTGACTCATTTACTGATCTTAGGAAGAAGTTAGAACGGGTGAAGTTTGAAGGAAATTAATGCTTATAATTAATTATCCTGGAGAGACTCAATAAGCTGCAGTTTTTCCCCTAATATTTTGATTTCCTCTGATCTATTATTTTCGTAAGAAAGTTTAATTGTTAGATGGGTATGTATATACGCACGCGGTGCTGAAGTTAATAATAAAATATGGAGTAATGTCGTCTTCTTCTGCATGCAAAGGGAAACACAAACCATACATGTGGCATGGGGAAGTATAGGAAGTCCGAGTTTTAGATGTATTGGGTAGAAATTTAAATGAGCAAGCAAGTCAGTTGTTTAGCTGACACTACAACCTTAATTTTTCTAATGGTTAATCACACTATATATTAAGGTGACATCACGGCCGATTCCTTTTTTATTTGAGAAGATATTCTAGGGGACAAGGAACCTTGGTTGAAGAAGCAATCTTAATTGTTTTTGTGTGTTTGTGTTTGTGAAATCTGTTAGTAGCTTTTGTCAATAATTAGGAGGTGTTTTGAGGTTTTAAATTAAATTAAATTAAATTAATTTTTTCCCATACTATCTCTAAGCTTAAGTTGGAAAATAATATTTTTAAGATTGATCATTAAGTACTTGTGCCGACAGCAAAATATTTAGAAGAGGAGGGAAGATGGGGGTTGGTTTGTTACTTGATTAATTTGACTCTATGCCCATTGATGTGATGCTTCAATATGATCAGGTTATTTACAAGTTTGAAAGAACTATATTATAACATGATCTGATATTAAAAATAAGGCACATGAGATTATAAACTTATTTACTGATCATTTTGATCAGTTCATATCTGCATGCATACATACATACATATTATATAGGAATATATATTCTGTATATATATATATATTTATATATTTGTATGCAGATTACACAATCTTAATTTATAGAATATATATCCATATGTACATATTTCAAATAATATATAGGACTGCAAATGAATTGTAAGACGAAATTAAGTTGAACATCATGTATGTATACGTGCAATTAACCTGTGAATATATAAAGCTAGGTAGCTTGAATTAGTTCGTGAACAAACTCACAATCAATATCAGTGACGGAAACTACTATATATATATGTATATCTATACACAGGACAAAGAAGAAGGGACGAAGGCATTAACGAATGCCATTGATAAAATATCCTCATTAAAGAAGATTTTCTTGGGGTGTCTAACGGCTGGCCTGGTGGAATCTAGGGCGTTTGCTGCACCAACTTCCTGTCTAACCATCACCCTCAATGATCAAATTAATGGGTCACATCATTTCATGTCCCTATCTCAGTAAGTTTTGTGATAAAGCAAAGTTCTATGATTAAATGCCATGGTATCACATTTCGCATGATCGATCAAAAAGAATAATTGCTTGCACCCATGCATATTAATTGGTTGGCAAACTTTAACTTAGCATGAGTTAGCTAGGTAAGCTAGCTATATATACTATGCATAGAGCTGGAGTATATATATATATATAAATGTTATATTATATACAATAAATTCATGAATATTATATATAATAAATATTGCTGTTTTCTGATATATAGATAACATTTGTTGTTAAAATTTTTAACCTAAGACAAATCTTTGTTGTTGAAATGACTGTTAAATTTTTAATAGTGATGAAATCTGCTGATTTGCTGTTGTGTATCTTTGGGTTTACTAGAAGACCAATTTCTATTAGTTCATGAATAAACACAAAAAAAACTGGAGTTTGATATCAGATGCAACTGCCAAAATAAGCAATATAAGTTAAATCATACTTGAGATGAGGGGAAAACACTACATGAAAAGGTCCTCGGTGTTGATAGTCTTCAGAACTTTATCTTCCTTTAATATTTGGATCACAATCCCTAATGGATTTTTAACCAAATATTATGGCAATTAAAAGGTTGCAAGGCAAAGTATTGTTTTTTCTTTGGGAAATATTATAATTATGCTGGCGAGTCCTTCTTTCACAATATATCTATGTGTGTGTGTGTGTGTGTGTGTAAGTGCTTGCGTGTGTATGTACAAGCAAATAATGTCATTTTCTGATTTTTCCATTTTATTTTTTGTCTATACATGCCTTGGTATTGGTAGGGTGTTTAGCTAATTGGAATGCCATGAATAAGCTCTCTCTCTCTCTGCCTTACAATGTTTGTTTCTTCCACTACAAATAAACTACTATTAATTACAGCTAGCAGAGACCAAGGAGAGGCCTGGAGGTGCAAGGAAGGGGGAGAATCATTTTACACCAGCAGAGAAAGGTGGAGATTCCGAGAGTGAAAATAGATGGTTTCCTTGTTTGGGATTTCAGTACGTATTAATCATCCTATCAAAATATTAAGACAGTACAAAGCCAAAATTTCAAATTCATTCACTGTGACAGTGAAATGTGATTTTAGCTCGCATGTTTTTTTAGGTTTCCTATAATATCGTTGCACCCACAAAATAAGGAATGGATTACAGGACCTCTTCTCTTGACTATCTTTTTCATGCTACAATCATTTTCCTCTCTCAATAATATATATATATATATATTATACACACACACACACATGTATAAATATATAATATATGAACCCAGGCAGGGCAGCTAGGGTTTCCTTTTAAGTTTTCTGGTTTCTTTGGATATGTAGTTTTTTGCCATCTTAAACATTTTGGGGGAGGATATCTCAAGAAAGGTAATTATCGTTCTTACATTATCCATATATATGAATTAGCTTGTTCAAGTATATATATATATATATATATGTTGTACGAGATCAAGGATGACAAACTCTTTGAAAGCAGTTTCATACCAACACTAATCTAGCTAGCTTTTAGTTCTACATATATATATTTCACATATATATATATATGCAGTCATATATGTATTTATTCAAAAAGATTCCAGAAGGGCAATCGTGGGTGCAAATGCAATCATTCATGCATGGTTTCAAACGATGAAAGTTGACTTACATTCAATCTTTTGACATTAACGAATTATTATTGAAATACATCCACTAATATTGTCAAAGATACAGTACATGGATAGGGCCATTTTCCAATTAGTGTTACTGCAGTCTCCAAACTTTAAAGTGAGACATTGGGGGGAAAAAATATGTGAATTAGCCAAAAGGATATTAATCTGATGCAACCACAAGAGATCCATGTACTTGGAGGTATACTCATCAATTTAATATATGCAAATTGATCAACAATTCATCATCCATCATTCCTGCATGCATGATAATTTTAAACCATAATTGCATGCAGGCATGAGATACTAATGCTGAAATATAAACTATTTATACAAAAAAATGTTGGTTTATTTCCCCTGCCCGTAACTCAAAACCACTCCAATTTCAGTTTTCAACTATGCATGACTTCTACCTCGGAACCAAATAACAGAGCCCAAATTTAGTTTTCTATGAACAAGATTAATTTAACATCCAAGCAATCTAGAGTTTGCCAGAGTCGAAGAAAGCCAAAAAAGAAGTTAATATTCAAGGGAAAGGCCTCCTATCGCTTACGGGATTGTCCAATGTGTATGCTTCTCAAAACAGAAGCATAAATATTATAGCAAAACCCCAGTGTTTCTAAATGCCCTAAACGGTTTCACCAAGAACCAGAAAGAGATACTAACAGAGTAATTTACCTTGGGAAATCGTGGATCAACCGAGTGGATCAGGAGACGAAGGGCTAGAAAATCGACTCCGACCCACTACTCCAGTAAACGGGCCGACGAGGATGAAGAACAAAGCCTTCGGGTTATGGCAAAAACCACAACTTTTTCACATTTTATGGCCGAGGCAAAAGCGATTGAAGACTCCGATTATTGGGGTTTCAGTGGGGGGGAGCAGAGTAACTCGCTACTCGCACGCGAGAACCACTGGGCTGGAGCAGCTGGAGGTGATTTTAGAGGTTTCAATCGGTGGAAGGGAAGTGCCGAAAGTTTCTGTGCTTCGGTTTTGGTTAATGTGCAGCTAGAGAGAAATGAAGAAGAAGAAGTTGGGGACGAAGGGGTTTCGGGATCGATTTGGGGGGAAATAATCTTTCTCAAGTGGTTTTGGCGCCGGCTCATTAAAATCACATTTGCAGCGAACTTGTCCGCCGGCATAAGATTTCGACTTTTTGCAGCGATTTATTTCGCCTCTAGTATCACAATCTCGCTGCAACTGATATAATTCATTTTACAGCGAAAAAAATCGCCGCAATTAAGTTATAAAATCGCCACAATAGGGGAATGAAAAAGCCCGTGCGTTTACAGTTGCGTCGACCAAGTAATCGCTGTAAATAATGACTTATTGCGGCGATTTTAATACCGGTAGACCAAAAATCGCCGCAATAAGTCTATTTCCTTGTAGTGATATGCCATTTTGTCCTCTGTGACGAGAGAAGAATGCAACCTGGCATGTTTAGAGGACTGCAATTGTGAAGCTGCTCAGTTCCAAGGCAAAGAGTGCAAGAAACAAAAACTTCCATTGACATTTGGGAGAAGAACAGAACAGGATCAAGCTGGCAACCCAAGCCCAACAACGCTCGTTAAAGTAGGCATGGACTCAGGTAGGAATGGGACAATGGATCCCAAAGAACCCCGGAAAGTTTTGCGAATGAATATCTTAGTCATTGGTGTTGCATGTCTTTCTTTCGCGTTGATTGTGCTAGCCTTTTCCGCTTTTCTAATCTTTAGATATCGTCTTTGGGCATACAAAAAGGTTCCTAATAAAATTAATGATCAAGGATTGATTGAAGATGTCTTTCTTCGAGCATTTACTTTCAATGAACTCGAAGTTGCGACGAGCGGCTTCAGCGAACAACTGGGTAAGGGCGCTTTTGGGACAGTTTTCAAGGGCACCTTGTCAGGGCAGAGAACAATTGCCGTCAAGCGGCTTCATCAAGAAATGATGGCTGATGGAGAAGTGGAATTTCAAAATGAGATGAGGTCCATTGGAAAAACCCACCATAGAAACCTTGTCCGCCTGCTAGGTTATTGCCATGATGGTTCCAATAGGCTTTTGGTATACGAGTACATGAGCAATGGAACACTTTCTAGCTACCTTTTCAAATCCCAATTAAAGCCAAATTGGGAAGAAAGAATTAACATCGCTTTGGATATAGCAAGAGGGATGCTATACTTACATGAGGAATGCGAGACCCGCATCATTCACTGCGACCTCAATCCCAACAACATATTAATGGATGAGTATGGGTGTGCAAAAATTGCAGATTTTGGACTAGCGAAGCTATTAATCCCAGACCATTCCAGGACTCTCACTGGGGTGAGAGGGACAAGAGGTTATGTTGCCCCTGAATGGCACAAGGGCATGCCCATCAGCGTGAAAGCCGATATTTTTAGTTTTGGGATTGTGTTGTTCGTCATTATATCTTGTCGCAAGAGCGTTGATAACGATGCTCCTGAAGGAGAGGCAATTCTTGTCAAATGGGTAAATGACTGCTTCGAGGCCAATGAACTTAGCAAGCTGGTGCCTGAAGAAGTTGATCAGCAAAGCTTAAAAAGGATGATCAAAATTGGGTTGTGGTGCATAGAAGAAGACCCAGAAGTCCGCCCTTCAATTAAGAAGGTGATTCAGATGTTGGAAGGTACTGTAGAGATAGCTGAACCTCCATCGGCCCAATCTTCATTTCAGCATTAGTTCTTCATTATTCACAAGAGTGAAGTACTTATTTTCTTCCCATAAAACTCGATTTGTAATTGGATTTAAAGAAGTTCAAAGTTGTTGCTATCAAGCTAGTGCGGCCTTCCATATTGATTATGGTTGGACTTGCATTATGCATGCCCTCCTTTTATGTGCTATTAGAAAAGTTAAGCCCTATTTTGAGCGTATTAGTGTTGCCGAACTTAGTACTATATACGTACACATATAAGTTATATAAGAAAAATATGAAAAAAATAACGATTATCCCCTCAAACTGCCGCCTAATTTTCTATCACCCCCTAAAAAAATGAACTTTGAAAATTATCCCCAAACTATTAAAAAATCACAATTACCCTAAAAGAAAAAAAAGATTTGATTATAATTTTGGCTAATTTACAAAAAAATTGCTCACGTGGTTGGGATGTATTGTATACACCGTGAATACGGTAGTGCATGTGCTCCTCGATCTGCTCCATGAATCTAACCTCCGACGTTGGTGCCTGGATCTACTGGATGTGATTCGACAAACCCATTTTTCTTCAAATAGATACTGAATCATGTGTTGTTGGATTACTAAATGTGAAATAAAAAAACAGCTATATGAAGAAAAAACGGTAAAAGAATAGTGCAAGAGATTGGTAAGTAAATGATAGCATGCAACCTTTGAGTAAAAATGTTGGTGTTTGTAGTTGGAGGGATAACAAAATTATTAAGGGAAGTGATAAAACATTAAAAGAATTAAAGGTAACTAGAAGTGTTGAGAATAAAACGAACTAGGCTGAGGCCATCAGGAAAAAGAGGAAGAGAAGGAAAAGATAGAACTTGAAGAAGGTGAAAGCATGTTACGCCAGACATGTAAAGGGTAAAGGTAAAAGAGACATTAAGCTGACAATATAGAACTAGTGATCTTATCATTAAAGGTATGTTTTTATATACACGATTATTGATTAAGGCATAGTACAATCCGTAAGCGCGGCGGGTAAGTACTAGTACATAAGACATGGCCTGTAATTTTGACTCAAATATATAACAAAGTTCATGCATGGTTTGGTGAAAATATCCTTAATTTAATTAGGAAGAACCCATGAAGTCAGCAGTGATACTAGTGACTGGTGAAGCGGCTAGTACAAGGAGCAGGTTCAACAAATGGCTCCAAGACAGTAAATGAAAATACTAGTAATGAAGCTAATGTTGTGTCTCTCTCCATATAAGACAATGTCTGTTAAAAAGAGACATGTACATCCTCGTAGCATGCCACTAAATCCCAAAGTTCCATGATAGAGGATGTGTTAATGTTAGCGGGTTCACAAGTTTGCACACAAGCATTGGTTTGGCATTGATTCAGGATGTGTGGTGGAAATTCATGTAGATGGCTGATGAACTTCCAGGAAAGCCAAACGTGGAAGTGACACTATAATTTTCAACAAGGTTGTTTTCGACATGGGCCAAAGTGAAATGCTTGGAATTGGCTTATTTTGAGTGGGTATGCTTTTATGGTGGAGCATGTTAGCGGAAGTTATGAAGATCTTAATTAGGTAGAGTGTGGCTATGGGACCAGCTAAAGTCGCAAGGTAGAGATTGTTGAGTTTTTGCTCCTTTGCATTAATCCCACATCGGTGGGAAATGAGATAGGAGCAGGGCCCAAGGCCTATAAATGGAGGCTTAGCCTCCTTGGTTAAGTGCACCAGTTATAAGTTTAGTTAGTAACTTGTGATTCTAGTAAAATTCATCTTCTGTCATTTTTTTGTAAGAAGCGAAGATGTGAGAGTTAACGTTTTGCTAGTGGAAAAGTTTTGTGGGTGTCATTGGGGTGATGAGAAAAATTATGTGATTGTAACAATTTTTCACATAGTGAATTTTCTTCTCTAGGTCTAGTGGTTTTTCTCCTGTTTTGGGAGTTTTTTATGTAAATTCTTGTGTTGTTATTATTTCTCTATTTTTCTTGATATTCCTGCAAATAGTGGATCCTAAGAGGTGAATTTGAGAGGTCCAAATTCCCAACACATAGTAGTTGTGATCTTATCATGAAACGTACACGATTATTGATCAAGGCGTAGTGCTATACGTAAGCCCGGCGGTTAAGTACTGGCACATAAGGCATGGCCTGTAATTTTGACTCGTATATATAACAAAGTTCATGCATGGTTTGGTGAAAATATCCTTAATATAATTAGGAAGAACATGAAATAGTGCTGTATAAGTTGGCATCAGTGATCGATATATAACTAGAGCAACATGTTCAAGATTATGATCATGATAATCAATCTCAATATATACGTAATTGATCATATAGTTCTACTATTAAATCAAAAATAAGGTTGATATATATATATATATATGAAATGTATGCACTGATCTTATCACACTGTTTCTTTCTTTAATCTATCCATTCACTAAAGTGATCTTTAATCTAGCTTGGATCTTGTCGTACGTACTATTGTCCGGCTGTCATATTGATCTACAAGATAGTGGTACGTATTATTTATAATGTTTTGCAATCCAATCTCCGCATGACTTCATGCAAAAGAAAATTGTGAAATTCTTAATATTATGAGGAAAAGAAAAGATTATGGACTTTAGAGATGATGGCAAATTATGGGACAACCGCGTAGGTAGAGTGTTTCAAAGTTTTGTTTGGATTGCTTGGATGGTAGGCAATGTCTCCTAATTGGTTGACAATAATTTTCAATTACGTAATTAATTCGAGTCTACTCTATCTATTAGGCCGGCTGCACGGGTAGATAATTAAAAGGTCGTTGCTTTTCTAATCAAATCAAACCCCTAAAACATAAAATCTTTAGACCTCTAAGTTAAAATTAGTATAGCCCTATAAATTAAAAATATGAGGACGATTTTGCTACGAACTTTCTAGTGTGCCACGTAGGATATATATATGTAATATATATTTTGAGAAAAGATCAGAAGAATAGAGGCTTCATCTTAGTCCAAAGTATATCGTGCCATGTAAGCGATCCATGAATGTCGAAATTACACCCATTTAAGAAGAAGCTTCTCATTTGTTTGACTATTCTTTTTTTCTTCTTATAAAATGCTCTTAAAACTCATGTGACTAGCTTCTTACTAATTTAGAGCTCCGGATCCACCCTAATTATTTACACGTACGGGGAGGAAACAATATTACCAGCAATCTTTAATGCAGTCATAGAGATACGACCATTAGTTTCATGGCTTGCATGCAACGCGAATTAAGGCCTTTGTTCGTTTGCCATCTCTGCCATTTTTTGTTGGCCTGTCATTCAAAAGGTATGGCGTGGTATCATCTTTCCTCGTCAAAATCATTATATACATATTTAGAAATATTAGATGAAAATACACAGCATAAGTGATATTGCCTCATCGGAAATATGATCTTGGATTTAGTGCGGTTGTTCTACAGATTCTCCGTCGTCGTCTTTCATCCAATATCTTCACATATCGATGGTGGAGTGTGCTATGTGGTAAGACTAGAGCAACATCCACATTTTCGACAACCTAAATGTCGTGACTAAAGAGAACTATACTAGAGAGAGATTTTCTATATTTGTGCCACATACATCATCCAAAAGGGGGAGGGACTATGTAAATAGTGGCTTAAGAGCCACTTCATAACCCCCAAGAAAAGGGGAAGGGGTGCCCACTATGGGTGACCCTTTCTTACATCTCTCACTCCCACATAGTGGGCAAGACCCCAAGTATGCATCTCTCAATATGTTTTTAATCTTATTCATACTTGGCAAGTACGACCATCGAGCACAGCTGTAAAAGAAAAATGGGAGCACTATACCAAATCTCTTCGAGAGAAGACTAATATAGCAACATCTATAAAAGTATCTCGTTATGCCCCGACTTATTTGGTCACATTAGACTAAGCATCCCTAATCCATCTTGAGTCCAAATGACTAAGAGTAATGCTCAATGTCCATAAAACATAATGTACTCACTGCTAGGTCGTAACTTTCAAGAAGCAACATAACTTGTCAGTAGTGAGTACACACCAATATCGATGTGTTATCAAATAGTCTTCTATTCGGCCTCATGTCATTTAGTTTCAATCCAGTCGTTTTTCAAGTAACGCTTCTTTAGATTGCATCATTCATGATTATAGATAACATGCCAAAGTAGCAGATACTAAAACATCAACCTCATGACATAGTCAAAAGTCTCTTAAGGGCATAAATAAATTAATATCATCAATTATGACCTACATGACTCAAAAAATGAGGAACTAGGGATCCATTCACTCATCTACACTATTGGTCACAAAAGCACATGTAATATGAAATACAAGTTATAGTGGAGTTTCCAAAAAGAAAAAATGTATATCTAATTTCAATACACCGTTCAGATCTTAGTCTAGTCGCTGTCTCAGTGCCTAACTCGAGTCCCTCCATTTGCTCGCTATTTGAAGCTCCAAAAAGGATTTCACATCTGGCTAAACCATAGGCTACATGGATTGTGGGTAACCATGCACGGTCTTTTTAAATATGATGGATCTCATCTTAGCTCCCACTAAGGTGATATATCTTTTGTGTCTTACAACTTATCCCTCTCTTGACAAGTACTGAGTGACACATTGTTTCATCTTTGGTTGCTATCCCTTTGTAGCACCAAAGATGATCGCTCGTGTGAGTGAGCCTATCTAAGTCTGTCGATATACCTTTTTCATCATAACTCCCAAACTTATTGTGAATGTGTGTGCTTACCAAAAAATAAATACTTCTAGTCATGCCACATGATCATAGAACAAATCAGTGTCACGTGCACGACAAACAAAAGCATGATGGAGAGAAATCATATGGTCAAATAAAACAAATCAAACCACAACTCTAAAGTGGTATATAATGACCATTTCTCTCCATGCGTAATCTCATGTGTAGTAACTTTCCAGAAATATGCTTCTATCAAGAGACTCTGCTTTTATATAAAAAAATTTTGCACAACCATGAAGTTAACGACTAATTGCAAATCTCATTTAAGGTCAAAATCACAATATAAATCTTAGATTCTAGTCAGCAAGTCCTACTGCGACTTTTAAAAATCTACAAGGTGACCTCAAATGTCATTCAACAAACTCAATTTGCGACTTAAGGATTTATATGAATCTCTTGTACTTAACAACAACATGTGAGATACCAATCTTTATTTTTTCATTAAGGATAAAACGATTAGGGACTTTGCCCCCAAAAACAATCATAGCAATCTAGTCATTACTTTTAACGAAAATTACATCAGAAACTCACTTAATCAAGTAAACCATATTTACCCTCTAACAAAATCTCAACCTCTAACTATGATGAGCAAACCATAATGGAAATACCAAATAATATAGGCAAAATTAGATTCTTTGGTATTGGTCATCTCATTAATTGTCTATGGATTTTGAACAAGAGCTATTGAAACCTGTTTTTCTTACATAAAGTTTCACAAGACATGAAATCTTAGCTACTTTTCAAAAACCTATGTCCATCACCTTGTAGTATGGAAAACCTCTCATTAGGTGACAATTAATAATCTGAGACAACCAGATCGTCATATCTCTTAGGAGGACACTTTTCTAATATTATCAACAACATTCAAAGAATCTAATTTTATTCAATAGGTCGTTAATAAAAACGACTAGGTACATTATGTATCTTTGAATAGATGATTCGTTTAGACCGCATGTAAACAGTACTAGCAACATTTATTTACTTTTGTACCAAAACAATACAAGCAACAATTATGCACTCACAGTACTTCATGCCTAAACATCACAAAAACTAACAATCTAATTCTCCTATGAGAATCAACTATTTAACTCCTTCAAGAAAAGTTTCAATAAATGTCGATCAATAGCTATCTAAATGTAACTCAATTAGTGCCAAGAGATGGATCTATACTTCTATCAACTCCAATTTTCCTTTGTCAATAAGATAAATAACCCCAGGTTGGATCATATAAGTGAAGTAAATCTAAAATTCTATGTTATGATTCCTATTATGTGAATTTAGTACCTTCAGTGGAACCATATTACAAATATTCTCTTCTAGTTTCTAAACGACGAGAGAATACTGATATATAGCTATCACACTATATATGATGATCTTTATATTTTATAAATTTTTTGGATTCATTATCACTAGTGGTACACTATCATTTAAATGTATACTCACACTAGTTGTTGAATTACTCCCACTATTTTCGGCATTGTTTTTATAATTTTTTTTTTAAAATAATAAAGTTAAGATAATGTGGAATGAAACTAAGGTAATGTGGAATGAAACGTACGTTCTTTCAAAAAAAAAAGTGTCTATAAAAATCCACAATACCCCATCCTTGCTGAAAATACGAGTAATTTTCTTGACTCAACAAAAAACACTCAAACTTAGATCCTCCATATTTTCATCTTAATTTAATTCACGTACACACAAACTAATCACTCAACCTTATTTAAATGCAAATGAACTTGATCTAAGGATGACAAGTCAGAATAAAGACCGCAATCCCATATTATATCAACCCAAGTATGATGTAACAATTGCTTTGTGCCATAACTCAATTATAACTCCATTCTCAATAAGACATTAAGCTGCGAGATAATTGTTCTCATCATATAACTCATACGATTGTGATTTTGAAAAAATATATGTTCCTAAAAAATTGGAATCACATTTATATAATGAAACAATCTGTTTATTATTACATGTCCTTATTGTGCATATATAAGAACTTTTACACAGATAATGCTCATATTGTCTTTTCTCTTTGACTTTTTAAAATAAAGTAGAGGGATCTCATTAGCGAGAAAACCTTCAATTTTTCAAGCTTCATACCCATCATCCTATGTCTCCACAGGATATTTTAGTATATCATCTCTCCACCCAAGAAATAATATCACCGGGTCAATGAATGACCATCAAACTTCTAAACCTTTAGGAATTCTCACTAACACCACTATTTGCAATGAGTCTTAAATCAAATTAGATATAGAATTTGCCAATGTCACGTTAAAAGTGCCAAAAACATCTCTTTATGCAATAAATGCAGTATATGACGTTTTAGCAGCTAACTAGCGATATCCTTATTTATCACTTATTCAATATTGTTTGTATTCTCCAATCCACTATAGGAGAGAAAAGAAAAATTTGCGAGAAATTATCTTAGCCTAAAACCTATCTTGCATCAGTGCTATCACGAGCAAGATTTTTTAGGCTTAATTAAGTCGTACCTAATTTTTCAGACTTTTGCCGCAGTTCATGCAAACCTCCAATGTGCTTGATATTACTCTCAATGGGTGCTCCTAAATTTATATATATGCAAGAACTTAATTATTCTCGCTAGAGAGAAATAAAACTCCAGCAAGATTACCAATGCTAATACCACAGAGAGGTGCACTGATAAAACTTTTAAAATGAATATGCCAATCAAGAATGTTTTCAACACTTTTGCACACTCAGATTTTAATGTTCTTACTTGCCAAACATACTAGCAAGGTTTAGAGTGTATGTGCTGGTTTTTTTTTTTTTTTTTAAGAGTCAAGGTTACCTGTCCAATTGTGATCTTTACCCAATTTTATTAATCAAATCCCTCACTTATGGTGGAGGAAAACCATGAAACAAAGAAATCAATGTCACTTGAACTTACAAAGAAAAACTTCCTAGAAAACAAAAACCAAACCAACCAAAAACCACAAAAAAAAAAAAAAACAAAACCACTCTCAACATCTAAGAGTGCGACCATGAGCACCCTCACAAAGTAGGTAGGCCTGTTTTATCTAATCGAACTATACCTTGCAATAACCTAGGCAACGACTCATCCATTCCATAATAACCCACCTAGCCTGCTTCACCTCTTCTCGCAAGGAAGTCCACTGCTTGATTTCCTTCTCTAAATTGATGCACTACTTGATAGGATAACCCTTCAAGTTCAGGAAGTAGCTCATCCCAGTAATCCCATAAATACCATAACGTACAACGATGAGCACTAAGCCAATCTGCTATCACCTTCAAGTCACATTCGAAGACAATATGAGAACCACCCAATTGTTTGCACACTTTCACGCCGTGTAAGAGAGCACGCACCTCAGCCTCCGTGTTTGTTCCAACCCCAAAGTGTTCTGAGAAAGCACCAATAAGCACTTCGCGATGATCGCGCACCACTCGACCACCACCACATGTGCCTGGATTACCCCTACAACTACCATCCACGTTTAGTTTCCACAACCCAGGAGGTGGCTTTTGCGAAGCTACGAGCTGAACACACTGACCAGAGCTGGGATGTCCAGTTCTCGTAAGCATAACTCATCTATTGGGTCAAGAATGCTGCTGTCATTCACAATAGCTCCCAGCTAAGTACGGATAGACCTTTAAACGCCCACCACATTGTCGTGAGTCCCTTCCATCCTTGCTCTACATCCAATCCATCCAAGGGTACTACTCTCCTTTGACCCGTAGAAGCTCCCATGCACTAGCTGAGGAAAACTGACCATTTGGATTTGGCCTCCAGATTAGCACATCCTTTCCTGTTCTGCCAACATAGACTTTCCTTACAGGCTCATTAGCCAATTCTTCCCCCACCAGTTCCACAAGCAACTCAAGATCCCATTGGTTGTCAAGCCAGACATCACTAATCTTCAGAAGAGGCTGACCAACTGAAGACACCAGATCACGCAGCGGCCCCTCTCTGACCCATCTATCGAACTAGAAAAATGCCCGACCCTCATTCACCTTCACTTTTGAAAATGCACAAACCTCTGGCATAACAGAGACAATTGATCTCCATAAACGAGAACTTGCATGCATAGAGACCACCAGAGATAAATGCCTACCCTTTCCATATTTGTGCAGCATCAACCGAGCCCACAAATATTTACTCAACAATAAAGACCATGCCAGTTTCATATGCATGGCCCTTTGCACTTTCGAGAAATTTCTCAATCCCAAACCCCCTTCACTAGTTGGTTTGTTGATCCGATCCCAAGCACACCATTTCGTCTTAGCCTTTCCTCTATGTTCACCCCAAAAAAAGGTGGATAAAATGTTATTTAGCTTGGCCAGCACCACCTTCGGAACATCCATGACAGCTATAAGATGAGAAGCCATGCTAGTTAGGACGTGCCTTAACAACACCAGTCATCCCCCTTTTGATAATAATCGGGCCTTCCAACCAGCAACTTTTGCTCTCACTTTGGTCACCAGTGGATCCAAATAGCAAGCCTTCAACCTCCCATCCACCAACGGGGCCCCCAAGTAAGTCACAGGAAAATGACCCTTCCTAAAACCAGTGCTCCGTAATAACCCACGCCGCCTTGCAATGCTGATATATGGAGCAACAAAAAGTGCAGACTTAGCAATACTAATCCATTGCCCAGACCATTTCTCATACACAGCAAATGTCTTCATCAATCGCTGCATTGACCGCTTCGTCCCATTTAAAAAAACTAGGACATCATCCATGTAGAGCAAGTGGGAAATCATCAGAGTCCCCCTTAGATGGTAAAATTTTCCAATACATCCACTCTCAAATTTTTGTCGAAGGAGGCGAGATAATACCTCCTACATCAAAATAAATAGATAAGGCGATAGAGGATCGCCCTGTTGAAGCCCTCTGTTTGACTTAAAAAAACCTTTATAGGAGCCATTCATCATCATTGAATACCATGGGGAGATAACACATGAGCAAACTAGCTGACAAAATTTTTGAGAAAAACCCAGACCCTTGAGCACTTGGAATAACAAATCCCAGTGTACACGATCATAAGCTTTCGCCATGTCAATCTGGATCATGAAATTCCCTCCCCAGGTCTTCTTCTTTAAGCCATGCACCATCTTTTGAGCAAGAGATATATTTTCAAAGATACTACGCCCTGGAATGAACACCCCTTGTTCTGGAGAAATCAGCCACGGCAAAATACGCATCAACCATGAAACAATGATCTTTAAGAAGATCTTATATGCCATTGAAGAAAGACTGATAGGACTGAATTTCTCAAAGCTTTTCGGATCCGCCACCTTCGGAATCAAAACAATGTAAGACGAGGCATAGAATAATGGTAAGTCAGTACCACTAAAAAAATCCCTTGCTGCTTCCATTACATCATTTTTTATTGTAGACCAACATAAGGTATAAAAAGAAGATCCAAACCCTTCAGGGCCCGGGCTGCTTTGCTGCAGGATGGAGAAAACTGCAGCATGCACTTCCTCCTCCGTGGACAATCTGCACAATTCATCATTCTCAGCCAATGACACGTCCGAATGAATTATGCCATGCAAATCTACCCTCTCCATTTCCATAACCTCTGATAGAAACTCCTGAAAGTACTCCATGGCTCTCGCATGTGCTGCTTCTGGCGAACTTAGCACCATCCCATTCTTAAGGACCATCTGGGAAATGACTAAACTCCATCGTCTCTGGTTAACCACTGCATGAAAAAATTTTGAATTCTTATCCCCCTCCTTCAAACACTTCATCTTCGCTATTTGAGCTAGTTGGGCTTCCTCTCTCTTTTCCCACACCTCTAGCTCCAGCTTGGATATTAGATACCCAGACTCAATATCCTCTGAGTAATTCAACTGAAGTTGGGATTCGAAGCCTTCTAGCCTACCTTCCAATTCTTTTATATTTTGATCAACCTGCCCAAACACAGATAAATTCCATGCTCGAAGTGCAATCTTGGTACTTTTTAGTTTCGCAGCCAGTTTCACCAAACCTGACCCATATACAGGCCTATCCCATGCATCCTTCACACAACTTTGAAATGTATCATGCAGGCACCATATGCTTTGGAATCTAAAAGGGGAGGGCCCATACCTGGGAGAGAAAATAGATAACTTAACCACCAGAGGGCTATGATCCGAGGACTTACGATTAAGATATTCCAACTTCGCCGACGGAGAAAACTCAGAGAAAACGACATTAGTGAGAGCCCTGTCTAACCGTGCCCATTGCCGAGCATTTCCTTCATGGTCGTTACACCATGAGAGTGAATTCCCATGATGAGACAAATCGACGAGGCCACACGCATCAATGCATGCGTTAAATTCTTCCATGGCCTAACTTGAACTCGGACACCCCCCAACTCGTTCCCTGTCTTCTCTGATGACATTAAAATCACCAAGAACTAACCAAGGATGAGTGCCTACACCAAACTCCACCAGATCCTGCCATAACTCACGTCTTGCAATTAAAACAGACTTCGCGTAAACAAAGGTTACCATAGTCCGTTTATGCTCCAGATTAATCCATCCTGTCACCATCTGGTTGGACGCCCAAACAACTTTAGTCATACAGATACTTTCATAATATCCAAAATTTACCCCCCACATCCTCATTACAATAAAACCCATCAAAACCCAAACCACAAGCAAATTGTAACAACTTATCTTGCCTTGAAAATGGCTTGAAAAGCGCAACAATGGTTCCATTGAATTTCTGAATCATCTGCCTCAACTCAAGCGTAGACCGACCCAACCCTCTAATGTTCCATGGAATGATGGAATCCGTCATAAATACAATTTCACGGTGCGAATGGACACTCGCTAGGACTGACGCACCGGCAAAGCTTTCAACTTAGAACTACTAGTATTTCCATGAATACTATCTTACTCATAACCCTTATGTTTAGCCATATTTATGCCCTGCTCATCCTCCTCAGCATCCGAAATAGAAAGAAAACAATTGTTTTGCTCAACCAAAGCCTCCACTTGCACCATGACATTACATTCCATTTCAAGCACCTCTGTCACCATTGTTACATTGCCACATCCCACCCCAGGCAACAGATGCACAGCCGTAGTTATCACGATCGGCTCAAGATCCACACAGTCACCACTTTGAACCAGGGCCTGCCCCTGTTTCTCAGGGCTTCCTATTTGGATTCAAGGCAACTCTTCCAACGTTCGCTCACAGTCTAACTCTTATACAATAGGCAAGGTCTGCACATCACCTTGTACCACGTCCGCAGGCTCATCCTCATAATCCATAAGCACTTCCTCAATCTGCACCCTCCCAACCATCTCTACCTTCCGACTAGATTGTTCTTCACCCAGCACATCCTGAGTGACACCCACGTTGATAGTATTTTCCTCCAGAGCCATCACATTTTCACCTGAACACCCTGCTTCTTCAGCCCGCTAGGTCCGGCCTCATCCCTGAGAATGATGCCCTACTTTTGTTTCCCTTGCCAAGTTTTCTTGACCCTGCCTTTAAACTCTTCCCTGACTTTCTTCGAAATACCTACACCAGCCCTACAAACCACGGACGTGTGCCGTTGTTTGCAACATTTCAAACAATAAAATCCCTTCTGTTCATACCTTGCCTCCTGCCATAGTTTCTTTCTGCCCACCATAATCGGAAAGCCCTAAATAGGATCCTCCGTTAAATCCACCTCCACACACAATCGAGCACCAGAGGCCCGAGTTCTATTCAGGGTAGCGTTGTCCGTTCCCAGGTATCTTCCAAAACGTGTAGCAAAGATCTGTAGGCAGTCAGTTCTATAGAGGTGTAACGGCAGCACTGGTAGAAAAATCCACTGCGGGGCCAACATTGATTCTTTACGTAAATCAAACTCCTTTGTCCATCAGAACAAACGAAATATACAGCCCGCCAACAATCTGCCTTTGCGTGCCCAACCATGGATAAAATCATGTTTGGATTGCATCTTAACCAAGACATGGTGATCATCCATGACACTCACCATTGGAACTTCCAGCAAACCCCATGCTTGTATTATGCCTCACTGAATATCATCAATGGTTGGTCTGGCACGAACAAATCTCAAAACAAGTGCAAAACTAAATCTTCAACCGCCTTCGACATCTCCAGTTCTGAAAAAATGAACCCAGGTTCACCATCCACATCAACGTGATAACGCATTTGCATCTTGAAAGACGGCTGCAAAGCCGACTTTGAGACCATATGATAAAAAGCCAGAGCTCCACCATCCCCTACAGTAGCCCCCACCGAGGATGGGGGGGCGTGGGGCGCCGCCATGGGCCAACCCTAGGCACATAATTGTACACCAAACCAAAACTGGGTATTCCGTGAAAGAAGGAGCAAATCACGTACCAGAGTGTATGTGCTTATCTGTAAATTAATCTAACTTACTTCAAGATTATAATGCTCAAACTCAAATATAGGAGCAATTAATCTTTGCTTTACAAAAAAAAAAAAAAAAGCTCGCAACTTTCGTTATTAGCCATAAGACTCTCAAAGGCAAAATAGTGTTTTAACTTTATCTGATAGTTGATCCCTTCAACTTCTATGAAAATTGTAGTGCATGCGTCCCACGACATTTCCAATTTTACTCTATACCTTTAAGAAGTTTTTTACAATAATGATGGTTTAAGACTATCTAACACTCGTAATAATCTTCATTCATTTCCAACTATTGTTCATGGAGGAGATTAATGAGATAATTAAGTCGCATACATATAAAATTGTTTTATTGACATTAAGTTGCATACATAATCTCTAGCTTTTCTTCTCAGTTATCTCACAGTTATTAACCTATGCGCATATAATTACACACATGAGATTTGCTACGTTAATCTAAGTCAGAACAAAAATAATTAATACACGTCACAAGATCAAAAATTCGCTATGCTTCCTAATCATCTCTTGTGCCACAATGTCTAATTACTAATTTCTAACTTATTTTTGCGTAAATTTATGTCATCTAGGAGATTAATTCCAAATCAATCTTAACCATAGTCCCACTAGGATAAACAATCTACCGAGTTAGTCACATGCAAAATAATATCTTCCTAGATTGAAGAAATCAATTTGAGCCAATCAAGCATGGACTAATAAAAAGGAGGGCTACTTATTCCTTTATTTTATCAAATTCTAAAAATTTGAAGACTAATTACTAAAATTAGCCTAGCAAATACTATTGATAAAATAAACTCATACTTTGACATGTAAATACAATATATGTACAAAAATTCATCACATTTCGGCCAAATAATTATTATTCACAAATAATAATAATGTAGGAAATTTATAGCATAAAATAAAATGCCTAACAAATGTGACAAGAATTATCTCATAATGTCATGGCATGCATGTATTCAATAACCATAATCACATGGAAAAAATAATTTCAAATAAATACTCTGTGGCACAATTACATGTTGATTTAAAAAAGAAAAAGAAAATCAGCAAACACACAAACATTAAGTTTTATCACAACGGTTGAGCTCATTGCCCTTTATGTGTGAGGTCTTGGGTTCAAAACAGTAAAAAGCCCTTTTTGTTTTAAAGACCCAAACAGAAAACATAGTTTGGATGGGATGTGCTCACTAGGTTGCAAGCCATAGGCTTTCTTATTCGGTCATAGAATGGTCTAATCAGAAATCCTTCGGGCTGCCCCCTAGCCATGAAAAATAGGGCCCTCTTTTTCTTTTGTTTTTTTTATAACAAAAAATATGGGCCAGATTCTAAAATAAAAAAATGACCCACATCCATATAAGCCCAAAGGTAATTAAAACCAAGCCCAAGGCCTAAGTCCATCTGTAACACCTGGACTAGCCAAGCCCACTTTACAAAAATTTTGGGTTTATAGGTATGAAAAACCCATTTGGGATTATGAGTAATTTTTTTTTTAAAACGAGTACCGGTCTAAGTTTTTATTTTGGCGGATATCGAATTTTTATTGGGCTTGCCATGTTATAGTTAAAATCATTAAATATTTTTGATTTGGATGGAATCTTGGTATGGGCCGAGGAATTTGTGGAATAGGTTTTTTTCTTTTAAGGATTAGATGTGGCCCAATTGCTTGGAATGGGCAAAAAAGCCCAAGCTGTGAGAGCGTTGCCAGACTCCATTTCATGCACGGTGCCCGTTTTCCACGGCATGCTCGATGCACATATCTCCTCCCCTCATCCCTAGGGTTTTATATGTTTAGTTCTCATTCATCTATATATACCTACTGTTAGCCTTCAATCTCATGCTTATATGGATCATCTTCTATCATAGAATAAGTTGCCGTTGCTGCACCACCTTTTCTTCTCCAAGTTAGGGTTGCCGTAGCTTAAGCCTTGTAAAGCACCTCCTCCACGTAGCAGCCAACTTCCCAACGAACCTGGTTTGCACCTTCGTAAGCTGTCGTGACCCATTCAGCCTTCCGCCGTTGCACCTTGCATACGGATCGAGAGAAAGCCACAACTCAGCCACATCCAACATTTGCACCGTAACATTCCTGCTTAGCCGCTACTTAGCCACGAGAAATTGTAGCCACCCATGCACGCCTAAGACTAAGGCCTCGTTTGGTTACGCTGTTCAGATGAGATGTTTTGTTGAAATTTGAATAAAATATTGTTATAAAATAAATTTTTAATAGTATTTTTGTTTTGAAATTTGAAAATTTTGAATTGTTTATTATATTTTGTGTGAGAGTTTGAGAAAATTGTAATGATTATATGAGATGAGATAGTTTGATTTTGTGTAACCAACCTAGCCCTAAGTCCTCCTCCGTGAAGACTCTGTCACCCTATCCCAGTATGCCACCACCCCCATCTCACAAAAACTCAGCTGGTTTGTCCCCTGTTTTCCCACACCCGAAACAGATCCACCTTACAACCACTCCTCGACTCCTTTTCGGTGCCACCAGCCACGACAAGGTTGCACAGTGCCATCGATCAGTAGAGCCCCAGGACCGCCGTCCCCCCTCACGGTAAGCACTGTTGACTTCTACGCTCCTCCCTCTCTCTCTCTTGGATTCTTTCTCTATTTTTCATCACCCTCTCTCTCTCTCTCCCTCTCTTAGTGATCAGCCACCCAGCGCTTCCCTCATCTCCACCACTTCACGACTGTCCTCTCGGGTAAGCCTCCCACACACGACCCTGGGTCATGTGACTGTATATCCCTACAAACAAAACAAAACATGGGTTATAATTTCTTTTTTTCGTAGAGCTCCTTACTTAGATATGGTAGGAAGACTTGTTTCTGTTAAAATAAGAATTTTTCCCTTTGATTTTTTAAACCAAAGCATGAGGATTTTTTAAAGTTATATTTTAGTGGGTTGATTTTTACGTTGAGCCTAAGTCTTTTTGTAGAAAATTATTGGATTTTTTTTAATTGGTATCCGACTTACTTTAAAATAGCCCAAAAAATGTTTGACAAAAAATAGTTAAGATTTTTAAATTGCAGTTGGTATTAAGGTCTAAAGAATTTAGAGTTTATTTCTTAGTCGGAAAAATTGAGTAAAAATCGATGTATTCGAGATTTAGTGATATTTTAGGGTTATAAAAAATTTAGATTTTTAGGAAAATTGGTTACGTAGCGTTTATGGTTTAAGTATTGAAAAGGGTGTTAATTCCATATGTTTATGGAAATTATGTTACAATCTTATCGATGACGATTAATTTTTATTCAGCATTGTTGTAGAGAAATTTAGAAAGTTAAGAAGTGCAAGTTAGTGGGGTTCTTATTCTAGACTTGGCATCAAAGAAATGAACTGACGTCGATTTTGAAAAATGTGCATGATTTGGTATGAAAAGAAAACTTGAAACAACCTTAGTATTTATTATGCATACTCATGAAATCTGTATGAAGGGAAAAAAATTTTTTTGTCATGATTCGTGTAGACATGAGCAAAATTTTTGACATTCTGTTTTTGACTATGCAAAAAGAGCATTTATGAAAATTTGTACATATGATTTGAAGATGCTCTGAATTTGTTTTTTAATAAGTGAAATGACCTGAAATCGTTCAGTACTATGTTGTGATATGACGTGGCATCTGAAAACCCTTTGGCATGACTTTCTAATTCTTTATCTGATTCTGTTTCTGGTTATGATCCGATGATTCTGATTCTATTTTTCTCTGATATATGGCCTTATCATGGGTGATAATAGTGGCCTCTGGCCCTATCACTGGATATAATAGTGACTTCTAGCTCTGTCATGAGATACAATAGTGACCTCTGGCCTTGTCACGGGATATAATGACCTCTTGCCCTATCACGGGATATAATAGTGACCTCTAACCCCGTCACGGAAAATAATAGTTACCTCTGGCCCTACCAAGGGATAAAATTGTGGTCTCTGCTCTGAGTGCAATCGTTTTGTTAACATGGTGATTTATGTTCTACTTGGCTCTCCGCAGAATACACAACTCGACCACGGGAGTTAAACATGGTCTTTGTTATGATATGATATGATAAGATGAAAATGTTAAGTCATGTTGTATCAAAGTTGCCTCAAGATGAGGAGGCTTAGGGCATTGGTGATGTGCAAGGTTTTGTTTCAGACCGAGAGGAGGGGGAAATTCCGTCGGTGTTGGGGAAGAACAAAGGCTATGATTCAGATGTGGAGCCACGCCTTATTTCTGGAACATCACAAGTGTTATTAGGTAAGGGAGTACGCAAATCACAACGGGTTCCCACCCGATCTAAAAAATTTAATTTATGATTGATACTATTTTTTATTGGAACGTGCGGGGATTAGGTTGGTCTAGAAAACGTTTGAAGAGTTTAGTTTCAAAATATAATGCTTCTTTGGTGGTGATGTCGGGACATTTTTGCGAAGGAGGTTCGTATGTTTGCACTTGGTAGTTTCCTTAATTTTCCTCATTGGTGTTCTAATGAGGTAGAGGGAGGGAAGCTTTGGATTTTTTGGAGGGTCTCTGAGGTATTTGAATTTTTATGCTGCTTGTCTCAAATGATTATGGGTTGGTTTATGTTAGGTACGTGCCAATAAATGTGTCTCTCTTCTCGGCCTGTTTGTTGCAATTGATTCAAGTTGGATTGGAGATATTGTGACTGGGCTATCAACCTCAAGTTGTCCCTGATCTCCATTAGTGACTCTTGAATCTTTTGGAGTAGTAAACTCCACCTTCCCTATCATGGCTACCTTCATGGGAGTCTTTATGCTCATGTGACTTGAGCATCTCAGACTCGTTGAAAGTAATATCTCTACTGATTATTACCTTCTTTGACTCTATGCACCAGAGTCTGTACCCTTTTATACCAGTACTAAAGCCTAAGAATTTTGTTTTCTTAGCTCTAGGATCAAGCTTACTTTCTTTAGCATGATAGTAACCTGAACATCCAAAAATATGTAAAGAGTCATAATCAGTAGTATGTGTACTTTTTCACATTTCAATGGGTGTCTTCCCGCCATTGGCAGCTGCGGGTAATCGGTTGATGAGGTGGCAGGCATACGTCACAGCTTCAGCCCAAAATTGTTTACTGAATCCACCATCCAGTAACATACATCGTACTTTCTATAGCAAAGTACGATTCATTCGTTCTGCCACACCGTTTTGTTGCGGTGTTCCTCGTACAGTGAAGTGTCTAACAATTCTTTCTTTCCGGCATACTTCCATGAAGGGGTCTAGAGTGTACTCACCTCCANAAAAGTACGATTCATTCTTTCTGCCACACCGTTTTGTTGCGGTGTTCCTCGTACAGTGAAGTGTCTAACAATTCTTTCTTTCCGGCATACTTCCATGAAGGGGTCTAGAGTGTACTCACCTCCATTATCTGATCTAAGCCGCTTGATCTTCCTCCCAGTTTGAGTCTCGAATATTTTCTTCCAATTAAGGAAGATTTTCAACACTTCATCTTTATGCTTCATCGTGTACACCCATACACGACAAGAATAATCATCAACAAATGTTACAAACTAGTGTTTACCTCCCAAAGATGTATTTTTGGTAGGTCCTCAAACATCAGAGTGCACATAGTCAAGTATACCTTGTGTACTATGGACTGCGGTTCTGAATTTGATCTGCGTCTGCTTCCCTAATACACAGTTTTCATAGAAAGACAATTTGCCAGTCTTGGCACTTTTGAGTAAGCCTTGCCTTACAAGTGTTTGCAAACCTTTTTCTCTGGCGTGTCCCATACGCATATGCCAAAACCTGGTGGTGTCAGCATCAGTCTCATCTAACTTCTCACAGACTGTGGAAGCTCTTCCACTAACAGTACTTCCTTGCAAGAAGTACAGATTTCCTCACCTTAAGCCCTTCATAGTCACTTGGATTCCCATTACCACTTTGAGAATTCCATCTTCTATGGTGATTTTGAATCCCTTTGAATCCAGAGTCCCAAGTGAGATAAGATTCTTCCGCAAGTCCGGAACATATCGAACTTCTGTTAATGTCCTGACAGTTCCATCATACAGCTTTAGTTGGATGCTACCTATTCCCTGAGTCTTACAGGCATTATTGTTGCCCATAAGTACTGCTCTATCAATCTTTGTGAAGTCAGAAAATCAGTCCCGATTGGGACACATGTGATAGGTACACCCGGAGTCCATAATTCATTCATCAGAATGACAAATGAATGATAAACCTGTCAAGGTAAGATCTACATCTTCATCTTTGTTGGCGATATTGGTTGTGGAGGGTTGGTTCTTATGTTGCCCCTTTAGTTTAGGACAATCCTTTTTTCAATGCCCTTTGTTGTGACAAAAGGCACATTCATCTTTGGCGAGTCTTCTGCCGATTGATGAACCACGTGATGTGGAATGTGTTCTCGATTGAGCATCCTTCTTCTTTCCTGGATACCTTGATTGTGGTCTCCCACTTGCTGTAAATGCTTCATTTGATGTATTTAGCTGTACCTCCTTATCTTTTATGAGGTACTTATTATTTATCAAAACACTAGATACATCACTAAAACTAATATTTTCCTTCTCATACAGAAGTGTGGTAATCAAATGCTCATATGTATTGGGCAAGGAATTTAATAATAGTAAAGCCTTGTCTTCATCTTGGATTTCTACATCCAAGTTTTGCAAGTCAGCAAGTATCTGATTATAACTATTGAAATATTCGGACATAGAAATACCTTCTCGCAATTGGAATCTGAAGAGCTTCTTCTTTAAGTATAAGCGACTCTCAATACTTTTTGTCAAGTATTTTTCATTCAATTTCCGCCAAAAGTTCAATTGCTTTTGTCTCTCTCATGACAAAATATTTTTGATCTTTGGCAAGGCACAACCGGATTATACCACAAGCTTGTCGATTAAGCTTGTCCCAATCCCTATCCGTTATGTCCTCTGATTTCTCTTCTAGCATAATATCCAACTCTTGTTAGATCAAAACGTCCATGACTTCACATTGCCACATGCCAAAGTTATTAGTTCCATCGAATTTCTCAACTTCAAATTTGGCATTTGACACCATGGATCTTCGCCCAGAGCTTCTAGCACCTGCAATTTTTCCTTCTGACTCCATCTAGAATATTAATATTTTTAGAAAATGAATTTCAAAATTCTAACTATATGGATGAGTCCGGAATGATCCAAATAGTTGAAAACCACTATCGGATCGTCGAAATCGGACTCTGAATGGCTCAGATCAAGCCCAAAACGGATTTGGAATTTTGAACGGTCCAAATCGAACAGAAACGGCAGGCGGAGCGCTTGGGGGGTGTGGGGGCATGTCTTTCATGCGTCTTCTTCCTCTGGAGTGCATAGGGGTGCGTGTTACACACTCGTCTTCAACCTCTGGACGACCGTTGGTGTGTGAAATACACCTTCCAACCTTTTCGGAGCGCTTGTGAGCTCCTCCGACGTCTGTTTTTTATGCCATTTGCAGTAATGTGTCCGTCTTGTAGAGACGAACCTCCTGGTGAGGTCAAAAGTTGATTTGGATCAACTTGAATTTTCTGGACAGTGCAAAACCGAAGCTCTGATACCAATTGTTGAGCTAGAGCCACCCAGAAACACATCCAAACACAAGATAGAGACAATATGTAAGTGGTTCGGCAATTTGCCTACGTCCACTGAGCGGAAACAATTTCAATTTCAAAGTGTTTGTACAGAGTTTACAAACCTTCAACCAAATAATCTCTATCTCTACAAATGGCTTCTTCTATATATTTCCCACACTTATTTTGTTTACAATTAATCTCCTTTTTTAGGCAAAACCTCATGAGACAAACAGACCATTAGCCATCAATTTTACAATTGAGGGGTTTACAGTTGAGGAGCTGCAATAAATAAGCTTGATATTTGTAGAGGATGCAGCAGCTATAGAAGACTCTTAAAGGACTGCTGTAATTTCATGTTCACACTTGGGTTGATATTTAACATCTATCACTTGGAAAGATATGAAATGTCTTGTGCATAGCTTTATTTATTTTTTTGATAAATGTGCATAGCTCAACTAACAAAGAGGCATTCCCTCACATAGACACCAACCTTATAGTACCTTTTAATAAGACAAATAAAGACAGTTGCCAACCATACAAACCAAAGTAAAACCATAATTCAACTATAGTACTGCCCAGTGCATTCACAAAGAACCTCAGCAAGTCGACTATAAAGCTCCTTCAACACACCAATCTGCGCTTCGGCCTTCTCTAAAAGCTCTTTTTGTACACAAAATATTACATTTTTTAATAGTCTGTGATTGATTTCCTGAGACTAAGACCATTAAAATTGTTTTAAAAATAAAAATTTGACACTCGTCCTGTTCCAGTAATCAAAGAGTCATTTTCTCCTCAAATTTTCTCACTAACTAAACAGATAAAACTCATCTTGCTTGTATTGGATTTTCTAAGCCCACTTTGACCTAACAATGTTTTTGTCAGGTGGTGGAAAGACAAAACGCCATGTTTCATAATTCCAAACATTACTTGAAAACATAAATATGGAAAAGTAGACATGATACACATAATAATATAAACAGACAAGCTGTAAATGAAATTCGAGCAGTGGTTAGAGTACCAGGAGTTGGGCGAGACTGGACTAGAAGGAGACTGGAGTACATGGGCAAGATCTTTAGTTCATAAACACAAATACAAATACAAAAATCCAGATTTGGGCAAGCTACACCTAGATTCACATTTAGAACTCAGAAAGATTATCAAGAAATATAGAGAAGGACAGAACAAACAACCCATAACAAGTTCAAATCATTCGCTACCAAAACCATAAAATAAACCACATCCAGAAACGCCAATTCATTAAGTCCACCCTTGAAACGAAAATACTTATACCCAGAAACTCAAATGCCAAGAAACAAGGACATAAGACAAAAGGCTTACTGGGTTTGAACCGAATGATGAAGTGGGTTTGAACTCACCTAGGCCGGATCTTTAAGTAAACGAAAGAAAGAAAGAAAGAATTCAAGAAATGTCCAAGAACTGGAATCTTGAAACGCAAGACTGGATTTATTCGAGGTAAATCCCACCTCCAAAGGGAATCAAACAATAAGCCAATTCGATACATTCTTACTCAGACTACTTCCCCTTTTATACTCTAATGAATTACAAGCTCATTTCCTATGAAACACCCTCGTTTAACCTAATGTTTGAATTCTTATGAAACTCACCGTTTCATTAATCCCATCTACACACTCTATAACAACACGACTCACCTTTTCACTACTTACAACACACTCAACTAAACGCCCCGTTTCATTAATTGAAACACATCACTTCACTCTACTTTTAAATTCTGTTATTTACTCGAGCCCATGACAATTCCTCTCTGCTTCAAAATTAGCCTTGTCCACAAGGCAGTAGCTAAGACTTCCCTATTGGTTCATGCTTCATCCTTACACCTCTTCTCTTCCAAATAGCATAAGCCTTGTCCACATGACTCATCCACAAGGCCATCGCAATCTGCTAAACCTCCCCCTCTTAAAGAACCTTGTCCACAAAGTGTGGATAGAAGTCCTTTAATTTCCACAAGCTCTCCCAAGTCTTGTCTTCAGGTGAAGCCCCTAGCTACTTCACCAATACCTTAGTCACTATTCGGTTCCCCTTCTTAACCAGTCTTCTGTCAACAATCCCTTCAGGCTTAGGTTGAATATTACCATTAACATCAATTAGTGGTAATGTCGGTAAGGG